>SJYC01118291.1:0-11411 GCA_006408675.1 Madoqua kirkii | reverse complement strand
GGGAAGGTAATCACAACAATGATAGCCGTCATTTATCGAGCACTTACTATGTTCGTGCGTGTGTGCTCAGCCATGTCCGATTCTTTGCAGCCCTATGGACTGTAGCCCACCAGGCTCCTCTGTCCACGGCATTCTCCAGGCAAGAATACTGGCAAGAATACTGGAGTGGGTCGCCATTTCCTCCTCCAGAGGATCTTCCTGACCCAGCGATCGAACCTGTGTCTCCGGCTTCTCCTGCACTGGCTAATTCTTTACCACCCAGCCACTGGGGAATCCCCACTTAGATGCACTTTCCTCTATTGCCATTTATTAATTCACTTGATCATCACCAGACTCTATGAAGATGGCTATGTGCACTCAATTTTCACTGGTGAGGAAGCTTAGATGCAGGAAGGTGAATAACGTGATGAAGGTACCCAGTTGGTATATGCACAGCTGGGATTAAAGCCTAAGTTGTCTGGCTCCAGGGGCTATCATCTTCAGAAGCATTCCTTTCCACTCCCTAAATGGCATTTCCAACTTTTACAGCAAAGATCACTGTCTACCTCAAAAGACAAGCAAGACAAGGACAGTCAGGTTCTGCAGGACCAAATTAGGGGGAAAAATAAAAGTGCATAACCTACAACTTACCTTACAGAGGAGGTGCATGTATGAAGAGGAGCGATTCATAGGTAACAATTATCACAGTGACGGTGCCTAGTAAGCGCTCCACTGGTAGAAGCTGTTCTGTTGCTACTCATCACTCTTGCCTTTGATCAACCACCTCTTGACTGATTCCACCATTTTTCATTTGTTTGATTACTGTTCCGCCACTCATTCCCTCCATGACCCCACGTGAGTGACTTTATACTTCTGAGTCTTAGTCTCCTCCCCTGTAAAATGGAGTTGACTTTGCAAGGGGGCATAATGATTGAACCGCATTATTTCCAGGGCCCTTTCAGTTTTGACATTTCCAACTCTGATCTTGCAGTCCACAGCGGTTGATCCCTTCTCATGGATTTCTGTAAATCTTCTCATCTATAACTCACAATTTCATTCCAGGTTACATGCCAGCCTCTATTTTCCTAAAATTTTTTGGTGCTGTTTTCTTCTCCAGATGTGTGGTACAAAATGGCACTTTGGGAAATACAGTGTCTTTCGAAAGTGGATTCATCTGGTGAATAAGAGATTAGCTGTAGGAGCCCCTTATATGTGTACACACACACACACACACACACACACACTTGGTATCCAGAGTGACGCTCTGGAGGAGAATCTAGTCTAGGTGGGTCAGTATCAGGTTGTTTGGCTATCAGAGAAAAGAGGGTCTTCCTTGAGCTGACTCAGAAAACACTCTGGAGTTTTCCTCAATATGGCCGCCTGCTTCCTTTATGTCCACATGGGACCTGAACAGGGTCCCGAATAGATGTCCCCTGGGGCTTCTTAGGGCCCAGTGCTACCTTTTCCTCCATTTCCCTCCTGTTCCCCATATTTATCTCCCTGTTTGTCAGTCATCAGAAGTTCCTTGCTTTCTCGTTTTCAGATAAGTTATTTCTGCACCTTGGTTACTCCACCTTGTTTTGTGTCTTTAAAATTTTTGCTTAAAAAAAAAAAGGAAAAAAGAACCTTTCTCTTGCCTTTGTTTTCAGTCTTAAAGGCCCTTTCTGTTCAACACCTTTTCAACTTTGCCTTTCAACCACGTCAACTCACATTTACTTTTATTTTATGCCAGATAGTAAGAGTTCCCAAGGCTCTGCATTCATTTTTCATATTCAGAAAAAAACATCCATCACTTTTACATATCATTGAATAATTGACAGGGCAAATCCTCCTACATAGCAATGACCCTTGAGATAGGCAATCTTAGCCCTTTTCCAGATAAGAAAAATGAGGCTCAGAGAGTAAAGTTACCAGCTCAAGGTCACAGAACTAGGACAGGGTCTAGTCGGATTCCGACCCTGGATACGGCCCTCCCTGGATATGGCCCTCCCTGGATACGGCCCTCCTTGGATATGACCTTCCCTGGATATGGCCCTCCCTGGATAGGGCCCTCCCTGGATAGGGCCCTCCCTGGATAGGGCCCTCCCTGGATATGGCCCTCCCTGGATATGACCTTCCCTGGATATGGCCCTCCCTGCTGAGTGTGCCGTCTCCCCAGCATGGCGGGAAGGCGGGGTCAGGCTCCAGGCGGCTCCCTGAGGTGCAGTCAGTGCTCCGGCAGCTCTACTGCTGTTTCTTCTGAAGCACACACTGGGCTCACTACAGCTTTGAGAACTGCTGTCTCCACTGGGCCCTGTCCCCCTGCCCGGCAGCCCTGGACCGGCTCACTGACTTCCAGCGCCCCTGTCCGCTGCCCTCAGTGTGCCTCCCCAGCCGAGTCTCAGATAGGACTTTCCCGGCCGTTACAGTGCAGATGCGAGCCTCCGGCCTCCGCTCCCTCTGCCTGCTCTCCTGACATTGCATTCTCACCTCCATTTGTACCTGCTCTTCCTTCTGTTCTACTAAGAATAATTTCTCTTTTAATGTTTTAGATCCCCTTGTACTTCCTAACCATGCTGTTTCACTCTTTTTCTCCCCTATTTATTCAGCTTCTCCCTTGTAATGGTTCTTCCTACTCAGAAAATAAATACTCTCGGATTTTCCCCATTAAAACAGCAACAAAATGAAACAACACAGATCAAAACTATATCCTCATAGACCTAGAATATAAACTTATAACTACTGAAGGGGAAAGGTAAGGGGGAGAAATAAATTACAAATTCGATGGTAGCATATCGATATAAAATAAGCAAGCATCTACTCTATTGGCACAGGGAACCATACTCGATATTTATAATAACCTATGTGGGGAAAGAAACAAAAAAAGAATGAATCTAGGTGCATGTATAACTGAATCACTGTACACCTGAAACTAACACAACACTGTAAGTCATCTATACTTTAATAAAAATTTTAAAAATTAATTTTTTTAAAAAAACTGTAAAAAACATTGTGTCCTCTTCCCCAGCCTTCCTGTCTACCACTTTCTCTTTATTATTTCCTTGAAAGTATTATCTACATCAGTGTTTTTCCAATTTCTTATAATGCATAATTTCCTTGACTTATCATTTATCTCATTGTAGTGTGGTTTCCAACAATATCTGGCTCGTGAAATTGCTCCCTTTAGGATGCCAAAGCCCTTGACATCATCAGACTCTCCAAACCATCAGATCTCTGTCTTCGAAAGCATGTAACCATGTAGAATTCTTCTTTATGAGAATTTCCTCCTCCTTTGGCCTCTGTTGAAATTACTTTTCTCCAGTTTTCTTTCTGGCAACTCCTTGACCTCCTGCATGAACTCCATCCTCATCTTTCATTTTTCTGAGACTTGACAGTCTCATTGGGTGATCTTGTCCACAGTCTTCTGTGAATGATCAATCAAAAATCTCTGTTTTCAAAGGTTTCTTCCTGGAGACCCACAACGTCAGCTGCTATGCTAGTGTCTCCATTTGATCATTCTTCCACCTACACTTGCAAAATATTCTAAGAGGAATTAATTACTTTGCCTTGGGTACAGCTCTTGCCATGTGTAGCCCTGATTATATTCACCATTTCACTGGATGCCACCACCATACAAATAATTGCTCAAAGCAGAGCCCCAATTCCTCTTTCTCTTTTATCTCTACATGCAAACAGTCATGTATATCCTGCCTCTTAAATATCTTTTTAATATGTCTTCCTATCTTTAGCAACAGTTACTGCTTTATTCTGGATCCCACCTGAATTACAGCAATAGCCTCCTAACTCATCTCCAGCCATCAGCCTGGCCCCTTTCCAACACATCCTCCTCCCTGTAGACAGAGTAATCTGTCCAAAACATAAATCTGATACTTCCATTCACCTCTATTAAAATCCTTCAACAGCTCCCCTTAGTTTTCAAGATAAAGTTCAACCTCCTTAGCTTAGCACATTAAAGTCTCTGTGATCTGGTGCCTGAATAATCCTCCAGCTTCTTCCCTCCCCATCCCATTACTCTACCACATGCATCCTGTACACCAGTGATCCTGAAGTTCATGCAGTTCCCTAAACCCATTATGCTACTTACAGGCACCTTACCCTCCACTTCAAATAAACTTCCCAAGCACCCTGCCTCCATCTCCAATTTATCCAGAGTGTCCCTATTCTACTTCAAAATTCAGCTCAATGATCAGCTCAATGAATGCTTAATTTGATTCAGCTGTGCTTCTGCAGAAACCCTAGAACAACTACATTTTAAAGAATAGATGGATGGATGGATAGACAGATGGATGGATGGATGCTCTGACTCGTTCATCTTACACTCCCATCACCTAACGCAGTCCCAGGCACATCAGTCAGTTCAGTTACTCAGTCATGTCCAACTCTTCGCTACCCCATTAACTGCAAAACGCCAGGCCTCCCTGTCCATCACCAACTCCCAGAGTCTACTCAAACTCATTTCCATTGAACCGGTGATGCTGTCCAACCATCTCATCCTCTGTTGTCCCCTTCCCCTCCCACCTTCAATCTTTCCCACGTCAGAATCTTTTTCTGTGAGTCAATTCTTCGAATCAGGTGGCCAAAGTATTGGAGTTTCAGCTTCAGCATCAGTCTGTCCAATGAATATCCAGGACTGATTTCCTTTAGGATAGACTGGTTGGATCTCCTTGCTGTCCAAAGGACTCTCAAGAGTCTTCTCCAACACCACAGTTCAAAAACATCAATTCTTCGGCGCTCAGCCTTCTTCACAGTCCAACTCTCACATCCATACATGACCACTGGAAAAACCATAGCTTTGACTAGACAGACTTTTGTTGGCAAAGCAATGTCTCTGCTTTTTAATATGCTGTCTAGGTTGATCATAGCTTTTCTTCCAAGGAGCAAGTGTCTTAATTTCATGGCTTTAGTCACCATCCACAGTGATTTTGGAGCCCGAAAAATGGACCAGATGCCATGATCTTAGTTTTCTGAATGTTGAGCCTTAAGCCAATTTTTTCACTCTCCTCTTTCATTTTCATCAAGAGGCTCTTTAGTTCTTCACTTTCTGCCATAAGGGTGGTGTCATCTACATATCTGAGGTTATTGATATTTCTCCTGGCAATCTTGATTCCAGCTTGTGCTTCATCCAGCCCGGCATTTCACATGATGAACTCTGCATATGAATTAAATAAGCAGGGTGACAATATGTAGCCTTGATGTACTCCTTTTCAGATTTGGAACCAGTCTGTTGTTCTATGTCAAGTTTTAGCTATTGCTTCTTGACCTGCATACAGATTTCTCAGGAGACAGATCAAGTGGTATAGTATTTCCAACTCTTGAACAATTTTCCACAGTTTGTTCCACAGAGTCAAAGAATTTGGCATAGTCAATAAACCAGAAGTATATGTTTTTCTGGAGCTCTCTTGTTTTCTTGATGATCTAGTGGATATTGGCACTTTGTTCTCTAGTTTCTCTGCCTTTTCTAAATTCAGCTTGAACATCTGGAAGTTCACGGTTCACATACTGTTGAAGCCTAGCTTGGAGAATTTTGAGCATTACTTTGCTAGTGTGTGAGAAGGTGCAATTGTGTGGTAGTTTGAACATTCTTTGTCATTGCCTTTCTTTGAGACTGGAATGAAAATTGATCTTTTCCAGTCCTGTGGCCATTACTAAGTTTTCCAAGTTTGGTGGTATATTGAGTGCAGTACTTTCACAGCATTATCTTTTAGGATTTGAAATTGCTCAATTGGAATTCCATCACCTCCACTAGCTTTGTTCGTAGTGATGCTTCCTGAGGCCCACTTGACTTCACATTCCAGGATGTCTGGCTCTAGGTGAGTGATCACACCATCATGGTTATTTGGGTCATGAAGATCTTTTTTGCATAGTTCTTCTGTGTGTTCTTGCCACCTTAATATCTGCTGCTTCTGTTAGGTCCATACCATTTCTGTCCTTTTTTGAGCCCCAGGCACATACTTGATAAAACTTTGTCAGTTGCTTTTATCTGATAGGTGCTTTCGTGTGGTTAATCAACATCACCGTCTGTCTCATGTACTGTTTTCTGCTTTCTGAACCCTGAACCTGGCAGTGCAGGTAATCCACCCTAAAGAGTACCGTGTGTGGATCTACAGGTATGCATGACATCCATTTCCTCTGCTTATTCTCTCATAAAAATGCAGAATTGTCAGAACAAGAGTCAGAGCCCCTGAAGATAATATTTCAATATGGCAGGGAGCCAGCTAATATGAAACAGTGCAGGTTCACTCCTATGCCTTCCCATGCGTGGTGACTGTTGACTGCACGGATTCGGGCAATCCAGGCAATGTGGGGACAGTAAAGCCTTTCAATAAAAACACAATATGCCAGCCAGCTGCAAATCCTCCCTGCAATTTCTTCCCTTCCTTCTTCGATCTCGGGGAAATATGTCAGTGGATGCTGTCAGATAAGAACAAGCCATTGATCTGTAGGGCGTGAGGCAAGGCTAGAATACTGATGTCACAGAGTCTGTCTATGTATAAGCTGTTCCTTAGTAAATGAAGTGCTCTGGGAATTTAGGCTCTTTGGACTGAAAGACACCCGAAGGAGTTTAAATTACCTGCATGTTCTGCCTACACGCTGTAGGTCCGTGTCCTCACAGAAACCGAAATTAGGGCCTGGAAGTCAGAATTTATATACAATAATTAAAGCAGTTACCTTCCTTCACCTTGAATTTCATTATTTCCCTGAGTCTACTTTTTTCTCTTTGCCCAGTTCAGTATGAAAGGCCCCATTGGGTAGTAAGATTTGAAACACCTGGGTCCTACCTCCAGGTAACTGACTAATATTTCTTTCTCCTCTCTCTTGATGCTTGCTTCTCCATAAGTAAAGTAATAATTTGGACCAGATTATGGATTTTTTTCCTGAGGCTGATGGTTGAGATTCAGAGCTTGTTAATCTAAGAAATTAGATATCAAATTTGATGTGTAGGTATATTTTTTCCTAGAAAGAAGGAACATAGCTTTACTCAAATCACAGGTGAGTCCATGGTTTGCCACATTCATGAAACTGAAGGTTGTGCTAGATCTCAGCATTTGTATTTCTTTGGGGCAAAGCATTTTTCAACACTCAGGTGAGATTAAGAGGAAGAAGCTTCACTTGCGAGTCAGACAGACTTGTGTTCAAACCCTGACTCTCCCACTTACCTTGTGTGTGCCTTTGGGTGAGTCACTTTACCTCTGTGATTCTATTTCTACAGATTGGTAATATTGGTAATATTAATATCTATCGCATATGTTATGAAAATGAAGAGAAACGATACATATGAAAACACTTGTGTCTCGTATTTCTGTGAAATCTTCAAGGAATGCTTATTCAGTGTGTGAATAAGAAGCAGAACAAAAAAATTTACAAATGAATTTTTTTACAAAACTGAAATAAAGTCACAGATGTAGAAATCAAATGTGTGGTTATCAAGAGGGAAAAGGGAGAGGGATAAATTGGGAGACTGTGATTGCCATATATACGCTCCTATATATAAAATGGATAACTAATAAAGACCTACGTACAGCACAGGGAACTCTACTCAATACTCTGCAATGACCTATAAGGGAGAGGAATCTAACAAAGAAATTTTATAGATCTACAAAATATATATATATGTATGTATAACTGATTCAGTTGGCTGTACAGCAGTAACTAACAAACATTGCAAATCACTATACTCCAATAAAAATTAATTTAAAGAATAAAACAAAGAAGCAGAACACTGACAGCAACTACTTCATCTCCCACCTCAACTGGTACTTTCCCGGGGATGTGCGTAGACTGATAAACTCTCCACCGTTTGGCTGCTTTCAGACAGACTTGTGTTCAAACCCTGACTCTCCCACTTACCTTGTGTGTGCCTTTGGGTGAGTCACTTTACCTCTGTGATTCTATTTCTACAGATTGGTAATATTGGTAATATTAATATCTATCGCATATGTTATGAAAATGAAGAGAAACGATACATATGAAAACACTTGTGTCTCGTATTTCTGTGAAATCTTCAAGGAATGCTTATTCAGTGTGTGAATAAGAAGCAGAACAAAAAAATTTACAAATGAATTTTTTTACAAAACTGAAATAAAGTCACAGATGTAGAAATCAAATGTGTGGTTATCAAGAGGGAAAAGGGGGAGGGATAAATTGGGAGACTGTGATTGCCATATATACGCTCCTATATATAAAATGGATAACTAATAAAGACCTACGTACAGCACAGGGAACTCTACTCAATACTCTGCAATGACCTATAAGGGAGAGGAATCTAACAAAGAAATTTTATAGATCTACAAAATATATATATATGTATGTATAACTGATTCAGTTGGCTGTACAGCAGTAACTAACACAACATTGCAAATCACTATACTCCAATAAAAATTAATTTAAAGAATAAAACAAAGAAGCAGAACACTGACAGCAACTACTTCATCTCCCACCTCAACTGGTACTTTCCCGGGGATGTGCGTAGACTGATAAACTCTCCACCGTTTGGCTGCTTTTTCCTCCAGGAAGGCGAGGCACAGGCCGATACGATTACCATGTTTATACACAGAGGAAATCTGCTGCAACTAGCAGAAACATTCCAAATCTTCTAAAGAAAAAGGCAGCTGATAGGGCATCTGCTTTGATCTGAGCATGAAAATAAAAAGGAGGAGGAGAAAGGCCCTTTCTCTTTAGACCATATTCTGAGACCATGTCTGTCCGCAAAGCTTGGTCATCCCAGGAGACACCCCAGGGCCGTGCACAGGGGCATGTGGGGGTGGAGGCAGCAGTGGGGAAGAAGCCGGGGGCTGACAAGGAGGTGGGCGCCCAGCCAGCTTGCACACAGAAGACCTGGCGGGCCTAAACCTTTAGAATCAGCCCATGGCAGCCACTCCACCAGCACCTCCTGGACCCACGCCACCAACGGCGGGCTTCGTTGCTATCCTCACTTTCTCTCTCTTACGTGCCCCTCAGTCTGTGAACTTTTTGTGACATCTTTTCCCCTTCAGAGAGGGTTCTGATGTTCAGCCAATAGTCACTTAATAAAAAACAAGCCTCTGTAACAAGCTAAAGGCTCATATGTTTTGAAGTGTATCAGACTTTGAGGCATTATTATCTTCATTTTATAGAAAAAGAAATAAAAGTCATGAAGATGGTAAGAGGCTGAATAGTTTTGACTCCAGAGGTCTCTGATGCAGCAGCTTTTAAACTAAACCCTGAGCCCTCCAGACACGAAAGAGCTACGTGTGAAGCTGAGGACTTTTCTGAGAAGTTGACTCTTTGAGGATGGAGAGGAATTAGTCCAGAAGAAACAAGCCGTTCCACACACAGGAATGAGCACAGCCAAAATCACAGAGGCCGGAGAGAGCCGTCAGGGAACCCAACACCGTCTGTCACTGAGACGCACATGTTCCTGGCAGTGTGACTTGCAAAATACCTTTTATTCTCTTAGCAGCCCTGACAGAGGACGGACTGCCCCGAGCCTGTGCTCTTGGCTCTGGTGCTCCGGAAAGAGACAAGGACTTTGGAGACCCCAGAAACGGGCTTCCCTCTCTCCTCTAACCCAGACATCCCAATCTCAGCACAAAAGGTTACAATTTCCCAGGGAAGAAATTGTGCTGACCTCGGGTTTCCGCAAAGTGTGTGGTATTTCTGCTTGACTGCACAGCCTGCTGAAACACTGCTAAAATAAGTAGTGAGCAAGAAGTCCCAGAGGCTAGAAGCTGCATGCGAGGGCCAAGCGCAAGTTTCTCTACGGCTTGTTCAGCTCACATTTTGAGGAAAACAGTGACTACTTTCTGAGAAGCCATAAATGCTCCAGGTCTTCCCTGTACTTAGCAACTCAGCTCTACCCGCGACAGCTTCCTCATCAAGCTTCAAACAAGGGGAGGGGTCCAGAACGCGGTTGCTATCAAGACCAAGGAAAGGCTCTAGGGCCAATAACAGTGATCTAAGTGTCCTTACTGGATCTGTCTTATCATTTGGATGGCCAAGAATCTCTAGGCTTACCGTTTGGATGGACAGAATGATCTCTGTTCATTTCCAAGGCAAACCATTCAATATCACAGTAATCCAAACCTTTGCCCCAACCAGTAATGCTGAAGAAGCTGAAGTTGAATGATTCTATGAAGACCTACAAGACCCTTTAGAACTAACACCCCCGAACGATGCCCTTTTCATTATAGGGCACTGGAATACAAAAGTAGGCAGTCAAGAAACACCTGGAGTAACAGGCAAATTTGGCCTTGGAGTACAGAATGAAGCAGGGCAAAGGCTAACAGAGTTTTGCCAAGAGAACGCTGGTCATAACAAACACCCTCTTCCAAAAACACAAGAGAAGACTCTACACATGGACATCTCCAGACTATCAACACCGAATTCATATTGATTATATTCTTTGCAGCCAAAGATGGAAAAGCTCTATACAGTCATCAAAAATATGACCGGGAGCTGACTGTGGCTCAGATCATAAACTCCTTATTGCCAAATTCAGACTTAAAGTGAAGAAAGTAGGGAAAACCACTAGAACGTTCAGGTATGACCTAAATCAAATCCCTTATGATTATACAGTAGAAGTAAGATATCGTTTTAAAGGACTACATCTGCTAGACAGAGTGCCTGATGAACTATGGAATTAGGTTCATGACATTGTACAGGAGACAAGGATCAAGACCATCTCCATGGAAAAGAAATGCAAAAAAGCAAAATGGCTATCTAAGGAGGCCTTACAAATAGCTGTGAAAAGAAGAAAGCAAAAACAAAAGGAGAAAAGGAAAGATATAAGCATCTGAATGCAGAGTTCCTAAGAAGAGCAAGGAGAGATAAGAAAGCTTTCCTCAGTGATCAATACAAAGAAAAAGAGGAAAAGAACAGAATGGGAAAGACTAGAGATCTCTTCAAGAAAATTAGAGATACCAAATGAACATTTCATGAAAAGATGAGCTCAATAAAGGACAGAAATGGTATAAACCTAACAGAAACAGAAGATATTAAGAAGAGGTGGGAAGAATACATAGAACAACTGTACAAAAAAGATCTTCATGACCCAGATAATCACGATGCTGTGATCACTCACCTAGAGCCAGACATCCTGGAATGTGAAGTCAAGTGGGCCTTAGAAAGCATCACTACGAACAAAGCTAGTAGAGGCGATGGAATTCCAGTTGAGCTATTTCAAATCCTGAAAGATGATGCTGTGAAAGTGCTGCACTAAATATGCCAGCAAATTTGGAAAACTCAGGAGTGGCCATAGGACTGGAAAAGGTCCGTTTTCATTCCAATCCCAAAGAAAGGCAATGCCAAAGAATGCTCAAACTACGACACAGTTGCACTCATCTCACATGCTAATAAAGTAATGCTCAAAATTCTGCAAGCCAGGCTTCAGCAATACGTGAACCATGAACTTCCAGATGTTCAAGCTAGTTTTAGAAAAGGCAGAGGAACCAGAG
>SJYC01118290.1:0-21468 GCA_006408675.1 Madoqua kirkii | reverse complement strand
TGTGGTGTTGGAGAAGACTCTTGAGAGTCCCTTGAACTGCAAGGAGATCCAACCAGTCCATCCATCCTAAAGGAAATCAGTCCTGAGTGTTCATTGGAAGGTCTGATGCTGAATATTCAATACTTTGGCCACCTCATGCAAAGAGTTGACTCACTGGAAAAGATTCTGAAGCTGGGAGGGATTGGGGGCAGGAGGAGAAGGGGATGACCGAGGATGAGATGGTTGGATGGCATCACCGACTCGATGGACGTGAGTTTGAGTGAACTCCGGGAGATGGTGATGGACAGGGAGGCCTGGCATGCTGTGATTAATGGGGTCGCCAAGAATCAGAGACGACTGAGCAACTAAACTGGAAGAATCTCTAAGCCTCTATTTGCTGTTGTTATTTAGTTGCTCAGTCATGTCCAACTCTGTGTTAACCCATGAACTGTGGTCCAACAAACTCCTCTGTCCGTGGGATTCCCCAAACCAGAATACTGGAGTGGTGGGCCACTTCCTTCTCCAGGGATCTTCCTGACCCAGGGATTGAACTAGCATCTCCAGCATCAGCAGGTGGATTCTATACCACTGAGCCACCTCGGAAAACCCAGTCTTTATTTACCTCTCCTTAAAATAGCAAACTATTTTTCACCATGATGCTGTGAACTTAGTTGTCACAAATTTTCGTTTGAGTATCTGATTCTGATGTTTTTAAATAAGATAATGTATAGACTTGGTCTTGGAATTCTAGTAATTGTAGAAATTAAGCCTGACTCTAACTTTATTGATCAAATTTATTCAGTGCTTGAACTGAGAAAGCCAAATAAGCCATTTTCCTAACTTTGAAGATTCATGAAAGGGGTGTCTTTTAACCAACTCCAGAATACTGGAGTGGTGGGCCACTTCCTTCTCCAGGGATCTTCCTGACCCAGGGATTGAACTAGCATCTCCAGCATCAGCAGGTGGATTCTATACCACTGAGCCACCTCGGAAAACCCAGTCTTTATTTACCTCTCCTTAAAATAGCAAACTATTTTTCACCATGATGCTGTGAACTTAGTTGTCACAAATTTTCGTTTGAGTATCTGATTCTGATGTTTTTAAATAAGATAATGTATAGACTTGGTCTTGGAATTCTAGTAATTGTAGAAATTAAGCCTGACTCTAACTTTATTGATCAACTTTATTCAGTGCTTGAACTGAGAAAGCCAAATAAGCCATTTTCCTAACTTTGAAGATTCATGAAAGGGGTGTCTTTTAACCAACTCATATTTGCTAGGGGCATATTCATTCTGAGTTTAATTCCTCAAAGTTAACAAATTCTTTTAAAAACAAAATTCTTATGAAGAGGGGGAAAAATTACTAATCTTTTAGTATAATTATTTTAATCACTTTACTGTCTCCAGCCCAACTGATGGCACACAGAATAAGGAAAACCTCCTGAGATGAAAAGAAACATTTTTAAAAAATAATTTTGGAGTTTGGGATATGACAAAATGATGAGCCAAGAATGAGGAGCATAGAGAAGCAATGCCCAATGAATGAAGCACTTCTGATAGCCCAGACACCAAGTTTGGTGAATCTGAATAAAGGATCTCATTTCATCCTCAACCACCCTATGAAGCAAATGAGGAATGAGACTTCTAGCTGCCAGGAGATAGGTTGCCAGAGAAAATGAAACACCTTACTTCATTCAACAGTGAAGGATCTGCCCTGCCTGGAATTACCCAATTTCAATTTGAGTTACAAAGTGAAGAAAGGCAGACTGAGATGAATAACATGGAAGTTTAAAGCATAAAAGATGCTCTAGCTAACTGCTCTTTATCCACTCAAAGTAAAAGAGATTTATTATTTAATTCATTCACTCACTCAGCAATAATGTCTTTAACATCTATACATGGTGCAGACATTGTGAGATATCAGACACTTGTATCTCCCCCTTCTAGAATATCTTACCATGCCCTCAATGATCTCAGCGCCTTTCCAAGTGGCTCCTTTTGGATGAGCCATGAGTTTGATACTACATCTGCATGTGATGTGGTGACAAGCTATTGGACCAAGGAGAGGTGCTTATTCCAAAGCGATCATCTGGTCAGCAGCCTATGATGCAACCCAGAATGAGAGTTTAGCCCATGTGAACTTTGTTAAAACACAGAAACCATAAACCATGTTAAAACATAGAAAGATTGTTGTTTAGTCATTAAGTCATGTCTGGCTCATTGTGACCCCATGAACTGTAGCCCACCAGACTCCTCTGTCCATGGGATTCTCCAGGCAAGAATACTGGAGTGGGTTGCCATTTCCTTCTCCAGGGGATCTTCCCAACCCAGGAATGGAAACTGGGTCTCCTACATGGCAGGCAGTTTCTTTACCACTGAACCACCAGAGAAACCACATAAAAAGATTAAACAGAAAATAGAAATGGGCTGAAGAGATTCATGTAGAAAAGGCAGAAAGTTGAGATTGTGGTGCCATAAAGTCATAAATAAGTAGAAGCCCACCTTCTATTTGACTGCTACTTGAAGCCTTCTACAGATTGACTGGAGGAAGAGACAGTCAAGCCATAGAATGGTAAAAACCAGAAAGAAAGACAGAGAGAAGCTGGGGCATCTATTAACTGTAACAGCAGAGCAGTTGGGTGAGAAGTAACAGAGGATCAAAGAGCTACCAAGAATATACCAGGACCACCTGACCTGCCTCCTGAGAAATCTGTATGCAGGTCGAGAAGCAACAGTTAGAACTGGACGTAGAATAACACACTGGTTCCAAACAGGGAAAGGAGTACATCAAGGCTGTATATTGTCATCCTGCTCATTTAACTTATATGCAGAGTATATCATGCGAAATGTTGAGCTAGATGAAGCAAAAGCTGAAATCAAGATTGCCAAGAGAAATATCAATAACCTCAGATGCACAGATGACACCACCCTTATGGCAGAAAGTGAAGAGGAGCTAAAAAGCCTCTGATGACAATGAAAAAGGAGAGTGAAAAAGTTGGCTTAAAACTCAACACTCAGAAAACTAAGATCATGGCATCCGGTCCCATCACTGCATGGCAAATAGATGGGGAAACAATGAAAACAGTGGCTGACTTTATTTTTGGGGGCTCCAAAATCACTACAGATGATGACTGCAGCCATGAAATTAAAAGATGCTTATTCCTTGGAAGGAAAGTTATGAGCAACCTAGACAGCATATTGAAAAGCAGAGACATCACTTTACCAACAAAAGGTCATTTAGTCAAAGCTATTGTTTTTCCAGTAGTTACGTATGGATGTGAGAGTTGGACTATAAAGAAAGCTGAGCGCCGAAGAATTGATACTTCTGAACTGTGGTGTTGCAGAAGACTCTTGAGAATCCCCTGGATTGCAAGGAGATCCAACCAGTCAATACTAAAGGAAATCAGCCCTGAATATTCATTGGAAGGACTAATGCTAAAGCTGAAACTCCAAAATTCTGGTTACCTGATGTGAAGAACCATCTCATTGGATTAGACCCTGATGCTGGGAAAGATTGAAGGTGGGAGGAGAAGGGGACCACAGAGGATGAGATGGTTGGATGGCATCACTGACTCAATGGACATGAGTTGAGTAGGCTCCGGGAGTTGGTGATGGACAGGGAAGCCTGTTGTGCTGCAGTCCATGGGTTCACAAAGAGATGGATACAACCGACAAACTGAACTGAACTGTCATAACTACAGGATATTGAAGTATGTTCTCATTCTTCTTGGTGTTTAGCTGAGTTGTCCTGAGAAGATTTCTTGTCTAAGTTTCTTAGTAACTTGACTAAAATTGTGTAAATTAGAATAATTAGACAAACAAAGATCTGCTTTTCCTGCAACCTAAAGGAACCAAAATAACATAACCTACTATATAGAAAATAGCTATCCCATGTACATATGTATATATGACATTGACCTAACAGTAGCTAATTAAACAGGTTGGGTTGGAAATAAGCAGATAGATAAGCAGGTTTGAATCTTTTATGAAAAACTAGAATTATAAAGAAAGGCAAATAGTTCAAGTTTAAAAGTGATAAATATCTTAACATCTTCAAAACTACTGATGAACCTCTTATTAGGAATAATACACCTCTTTAGTCCATCTTTTGTTTAAAAGTGAGACAGACTATCCTAAGAGACTCATACGTTAACTTATTCCTCTATTTTCTCCATTCTGCAACATGAGTGAAGTCACTCAGTCATGTCCGACTCTTTGTGACCCCATGGATGGTAGCCTACCAGGCTCCTCTTTCCATAGAATTTTCCAGGCAAGAGTACTGGAGTGGGTTGCCACTTTCTTCTCCAGGAGATCTTCCCAACCCAGGGATCATTTCCCACATTGTAGGCAGATGCTTTACCATCTGAGCCACCAGGGAAGAGTACTTTAAAAGAAAAAGCTAACAGTCCAACTCAACTCTAAAGTAATCTTCTTTCTGTAATAAGGGTGTATTCATATTCCCTAGTCTAACTTCTAAGGATAGGTTTGGCAATGGAGGTTCTTGACGTAGCCTGCTGGTTGTCTTGTCATTTTCCAGAATCAATGACTGGAACATTGTAAGATAGAAATCCTGCAAAGTGCTCAGATCTCATGATGCATGTAGATAAAATGTCCCTGGTTACACAATGGAACCTGCCTTGATGATCCTTCCTCACAAGAACACAGTTACCACGCCCTCACTAGGAACTCCACACAAAGTCCCATAACCTCAGTCCTTCCAGGTCACCGAAGAATCTTGTGACCACATAGAAAGAGACCACATGCTTAAAACTCCAAATCCATTATCCTTTCCCTGTTTCCACTATTTGAAAGCTTTTTATCCAGTTCCCACCTTTTATTTCAATAATAGGTCTTTACTGACAGTCAAACAATATTGATAGTTTATCAGAAAAAATTTGATCAAAATGTGTGCACCAATGACCTCTGCTTCTGTGATGAAAAAAAAAAATGGTGTAAGATTTACCACCTGCCTTAAACAATCAGAAAATCAGGGAAAAAAAAATATTTTCAGGCATCAAAACACAGGTAGCACAAAACTGTGAATCCTAAAAGGAAAAAATATTTGAGGTAGTCTGCAGATTGCACAAGATTACTTTGTGGAAGCAATTTCCAGGCTACTGTTCAAGGAAGGGAAACTCACCTAGAGTCAGTCATTTTGGTGAGTGGAAGATGTGGAGATTAGAGTTCAGGAAGACAGAAGCGGCTACAATTTGCAAGGATGCATAATAGGAGATATTCACTGGGAGATATACAGAGATCTGAAGAAAGATCCCCTAGACCTTGACTGAGTACCTTTCTGAGAGTACATGAGAGAAAACTACCATAATCTGGGGAAAGAACAACTAGAAAGCTGTAGTCAGAACAATGTCCAAGATCAAATGAGAATTAGGATAGTCTACACTCCCTACAGTGAAGGGACTCCAAATACATGGGCTGTTAGATAGTACTCAGCATGAATTGCTCTGCTAATGGAAATAAATTACCACGACACCAAAGTCTTCGCTGGCGGCACAAACAGTAAAGAATCCGCCTGCAATGTGGGAGGTCTGGATTTGACACCTGGGTCAAGAAGATGCCCTGGAGAAGAGAAGGACAACCCACTCCAGTATTCCTGCCTGGAGAATCCTCATGGACAGACGAGCCTAGTGGGCACACACACCAAAGGCTACCCTACACCTATGTTCAAATACTTCAGGTCAAATCTTATGAAGATGGAACTGGTAATGTACAGAATGACAAATATAACCAGCACTTATGTGCTCAGTTACTCAGTCGTGTCCAACTCTGCAACACCATGGACTAGAGCCCACCAGACTCCTCTGTCCATGGGATTCTCCAGGAAGAATACTGGAGTGTGTAGCCACTCCTTTCTCTAGGGGATCTTCCCAACCCTGGGATCGAACCCGGGTCTCCTGCATTGTGGGCAGATTCTTTACCATCTGAGACACCAGGCAAGCCACAACCAACACTGTTGTACATGAAATATAAACTTGTTAAGAGAGTAAATCCTAAAAGTTCTTATAACAAGATATTTTTTCTTTAATTTTGTATCTATATGAGATGACGGATGTTCATTAAATTTTGTGATAATCATTTCCGGAAGTATGTAAGTTGGATCAGCATGCTATACACCTTAAACTTACACCATGCTGTATGTTGATTATATGTCAAAAAAAAAAACAGAGGAAACAATAAAGATGAAATAAACATTCTTCCAGAAAAACAACAGCTGATATAATTTATTGCCACCTGATCTGCATTACAAGAAATGATAAAAGAGATTTTTCAAGCAGAACAAAACTATATCAGGATCAGCTTTAGTTCTACACAATGGAATGAAGAGTTTTATCTCATTTTCTAATTTCTTTCAGTTCAGTTCAGTCACTCAGTTGTGTCCAACTCTTTGCAGCCCCATGGACTGCAGCATGCTGGGCTTTCCTGTCCATCACCAACTCCTGGAGCTTGCTCAAGCTCATGTCCATTGAGTCAATTTACAATTTAAAGCAAACATAACAATGCAATGTGTGAGTTTATCACAAGTGAAAGTAAAATGAATGACAAAAAAGTCCAAGAGAAGGAAACTATAGCATTCTAAGATTTGAACACAGTACCGAAAGTGATTTGATATTACTTAAAGATATTACTATGAAGAAGGCTGAGTGCTGGAGAACTGATGCTTTTGAACTGTGGTGTTGGAGAAGACTCTTAAGAGCCCCTTGGACTGCAGGAAGGTCCAACCAGTCCATTCTGAAGGAAATAAGCCCTGGGATTTCTTTGGAAGGAATGATGCTGAAGCTGAAACTCCAATACTTTGGCCACCTCATGCGAAGAGTTGACTCATTGGAAAAGACTCTGATGCTGGGAGGGATTGGGGGCAGGAGGAGAAGGGGATGACCGAGGATGAGATGGCTGGATGGCATCACTGACTCAATGGATGTGAGTCTGAGTGAACTCCGGGAGTTGGTGATGGACAGGGAGGCCTGGTGTGCTGCGATTCATGGGGTCGCAAACAGTCAGACACGACTGAACAACTGAATTGAACTGAACAGAGCTGAAAGATATTACTTAAAGACACGACTGAAGTGATTTAGCAGCCAAGACAGACTATGACAAGTTAAAACTGTATACTACAAATCTAGAGCAACCACTAAAAAATAAATTAGTAACCGATAACAACCCACAGTGGACATAAAGTGAAATTAATTTTTAAAATTCAGTTAATCTGAAAGAGACAAATTAGAGAGAAACAGAATAAACAACAGATATAAAAAATGAAAATGAAGTAATGAGATGGTAGATTTAAACCCAACTTTCCAACTATATTGATAACATTAAATGCAAATGAAGTAAATGTTGCAATTAAAAGGCAGAAATTATAAAAATGAATAAAAAATCAAGACCAAACTGTATGCTAACTATAAAAATGTGGCCTTATATTAAGAGATATAGCTTAAAAGAATGAAAAGATATACTGTAAAAATGTTAATGGAAAAGAAGTTTGAAATGCTATACTAATATAGACAATGTAGGCTTCAGAATCAGTTATATTACCAGAAACAGGGAAGTTATGAAGTCAGTTCATAAGGGAACAATTTTTCTAAATGTGCATTTACATAAAAGCAGGACTAGACTACAAAATACAGAAAACAAAAACTTACAAGACTAAAAGAATAGACAAAATCACAATTATTATTGGATATTCCAACACTTCTCTCTCAGTAATGGATAGAATAACCAGTCAAACACAACGGACTCTAGGTGGCTCTGTGGTGACGAATCCACCTGTCAATCCAGGAGGTGCAGGTTCTATCCCTGGATTGGAAAGACCCCTTGGAGAAGGAAATGGCACCTTATTCCAGAATTCTGCAGTCAGAATTAATTCTGAAATCAAAAGATGCTGTTCCTTGGAAGAAAAGCTCTGACAAACTTAGACAGTGTATTAAAAAGCAGAGACAACACTTTGTTGACAAAGGTTCATATGATCAAAGCTATGGTTTTCCAGTAGTCATGTACAGATGTGAGAGTTGGACCATAAAGAAGGCTGGGCCCTGAAGAACTGATGTTTTCTAATTGCGGTAAAAGAAAAGACTTTTGAGAGTCCTTTGGACTACAAGGCGATCAAACTAATCCTAACGGAAATCAACCCTGAATGTTCATTGGAAGGACTGATACTGAAGCTCCAATACTTTGACCTCCTGATGTGAAGAGCCAACTCATTGGAAAAAACCCTGATGCTGGGAAAGATTGAGGGCCGGAGGAGAAGGGGATGAGAGAGGATGAGATGGTTGGATAGTGTCACTGACTCAATGGACATGAGTTTGTGCAAAGTCCAGGGAATAGTGAAGGAAAGGGACGCCAGGCACGCTGAAGTCCATGGGGTCACAAAGAATCTTAAAAGAGTCCCTTAGTGACTAAACAAAATGAAAAGAACAGAAAGTCAAACACAGAGAGAGAAGGATATCGAACACTAGAACAGTATCAACAACCATGACCTCTTTGGTCTTAACAGAGTACACAATAGCAGTAAATGTTCCTGTTATTCTTCTATGTATACATGGAACATTCATGGGATAAACTATATTTTGAGCCATAAAATGTGTATCAGTACGTTTAAGAAAATTAAAATCATACGTATTCTGATGGTAGAATGAAATAGAAGTGATTAACAAAGAGCTATTTAGAAAATCCCCAAGTGTTTGAAAACAAAAAATAATACACTTCTAAATAACATATGAGTGAAAGAAGAAATCAAAAGGAAAATCAGGATATATTTTGAAAGATTTGTAAATGAAAGTAAACTATATTAGATAAAGTGTTATATAAAGGAAAAAGTCTCAAATCAATTACATAATTTTTTACCTTTAGAAACAAGGTAAAGAAGAAATCATTAAACCCAAAATTGCAAGAGAGCAAAAATTTAAAAGATGAGAGTAGAAATAAGTGAAATTGAAAAAGCAGCGATAGATAAAATCAAAGATTTACAAGCTGATTCTTTGAAGAGGTCAATAACAATAATGCCTCTCAAGTCTTAAACTGTCCAGTATGGTTACAACCAGCCATTTGGGGTTATTGAGTAATTAAAATGTGGTGAATATGGAATAAAATATGCTATAAAATAAAATAAGTACATACAGGCTTTTTTAAACTTCTGGAAAAATAATAGGAGAAAATCTTTACCACTTCAGGTAAACAAAGGTGTCTTAGGGCACAAAAAGTCAAACCAAACACAAACAAAAAATAATAAAATACTATTACCAAGCATTTTTAAAGTATGCTTTTCAGAAAAGATCACTAAGAAAATGTAAAGGTAAACTGCAGACTAGGAGAAATATTTGCAAACTGTAGCTGATAAAATAGTTGAATTCAAATTGTATAAAGGACTCTGACAATTATTAGAACACAATACAATACAATACAATTTCTAAATTGTGTTGAAGCTATTTCAATAAAAAAAAGATATGCAAATCCCTATCAGTATGTTAAAAGATACTTAATATAATCAGGGAACAGGAAAGTAGATAAAACTGCAGTGTGATACCTTGCCACACAAGAAGTCAAACTGACTGAAAAGAAGGACTAGGGAGGATGAGGCAGCTGAAGCACTTACACATCCTTGATGCAAACACAAAAGACTGCCAACACTTTGAGAAACAATTTGCCAATGGTTTTTATCAAGTTAGGCATATACTTATCAGTGCAATCACTAACCCCCACCACTCCAGATTTATCCAAAAGAAATTACATGTGCACAGCAAAGACTTGTGCATGAATATAAAGAAACAGCTGTCCACCCTAAGAGGAGAACTGTGGGGGATCTCGGTGGGAAGATATTGGAGAGGGACAATTATAGGATTTTGATCCTAGTTGGGTGACTTGAGGGGGTGACCTAGTGAAGTAGGGGCTGACTCTAGACTGAGGCTGTCAGAAAGTAAAGTCAGTTCTATTATTTGGTATCTGAATAATAAATCTCTAGGGAGGCAGATGAGCATATAGCTCTAATTAGTAAAGAATTAGTAGTCATTCATTTTAGCCAAGAGAAAGGAAGCTTAGTATTTTGTGGGTAGCAGGTGACGTTGCTTTGGTCTGTACTTATACAAAACTACAAAATAGACTTTCTCTGTCTCATTTTATCATGGTCTCAAAGTAACCTTGTCTGTTTTGTATTTGTAAGTTTGTTTACACCCTATAGGAGAATAACAGCTGTGAGGATCAGGTCAACTTTCAAATGTCAGAAGATACTCTTTGTTTTTTTTTTTTTTTTTTTTCTTTCTCAGTCAAAAACTGGAGACAATCCAAATGTCCACCAACTGGTGATTAAATAAGTAATTATGAGGTGTCTGCATAATTAAATAATAACCAGGAGTTTAATAAATGAAATTCTACTATATACTTCTGTGGTGGCTCAGACAGTAAAGCGTCTGCCTACAAGGCGGGAGATCCGAGTTTGATTCCTGGTTGGGAAAGATCCTCTGAAGAAGGAAATGGCAACCCACTCCAGTACTCTTGCCTGGAAAATCCCGTGGATGGAGGAGCCTGGTAGGCTACAGTCAGTGGGGTTACAAAGAGCTGGACATGTCTGAGCAACTAAACTTTCACTTTCTTTTCTACTATATACAACAATACATACAACAAAAAGAAGACTCTCAAAAGTGAAAGAAATCACCCATAAAAATTAATGTACTATAAGATTACGTTTATATGACATTTTAGAGAAGGGACCGCGATAGTGCCAAGAGTTGATCTTTTGATGAATGCTGAGGGTAGATGCAGGTACTGACTGCAAAAAGGCAGAGGGAAGTTCTGGGGTATAAAATGGTCTATGTCATGATGGTGATGGTAGCTATGACTGTAAGCATAAGGCACAACTCACAGAATTGATGGCTTACATTGTATGTAAATTTTACCTCTATAATCCTCATATGCACACAGACACACACAAAATCTTTGCCCTCCTTTTAGGGTAAGAATGATTCTGCTCTTAGAAATACAATAAAAACAGAATCTGCAACAAAAACTGTCTCCTCTATCTGGAGTCAAGTGAGATCACGCCCGTGCCTTCTGGTTAGTTAACCTCCCCCACAAGTAAACAGAGTTTTCTAACACAGGAAAGAAAATAAACAGTTGATTTCATAGTGAATCACCCCATTAGCCACTGGTCAAGGGACACCTGACTACTTTCCTTGCCTCAGAATTGCCCCTGTCAGTGGCCTCAATATTTCTGTTTTCACAGTCACAATCAGCTCTGAAGAAATAAGGGTCCACAAAGAAAACATGAGCAGTCATTTCCTTCTCTTGACCTCAGTTCTTACCCTGTACAGAGGGGAGGGGTGGAGAGAGGAATTTCTCAGGGCTCTTCTAGCTCAGAAACATTTCTTGTATGAGTTACACTGCCAAGGCTCAATCAAGGTGATAACTGGCCTCTGCTGCCAATCGCCATGCGTTCATGTGTGTGCTGACAATCAGTATGTGCTAATGTGTGTGTGCACATGTATGTGTTATTAGGATGCAGGGTGGTTGAATGGGGGCAGGAGAGGAGGAGATGCCACAGGGAGGGGAGATGATTTCTTTGAACTGAAACCACAGCCATCTGAATTATTTATGAGAATTCTTGTGAGTTTATAATGCCTATTAATTTAATAAAAATGGTTATCGCTTGTAATAATGGAAACTAAAAAAAAATTAGATAGAAATAGACTTAATCATTTAATATCTGCTCTGATTCTTCTCACATTAGCTCCTCCAAACTCCACTGAGTTTCTAACAGCAATGCTATCCTTTGGTCCCACAGAGTGAGCCTCTACCCTGGGCTTCACACTTTAGAAGGCCCCCCTTTCTCTCTTTTCCCCAGTGACTCTCACCCCAGGGAGGTGGAAGTTCACAGGGCCGAGGGGATTGTCTGTCCAAAGAGTATGTGCTTCCCAACCCCATGTCTGTAGACCACACTCAAGGATACCTATCCCCCCAACCCCCACCCAATCAGGTTCAGGTTCACGTCCAGAATGTAGATGAGCCTTTATTCCAAGCGTTCTGCTTTCCCGCACCTCAAATCGAGGGGAAGAGAGAGGTTTGCTGGCGAAGACCGGACAGCACTTGGTGGGCAAGTTACGACATCACAGGGAGGCTCCCAGGAACCATGCAGTGCAAGTCAGATCCAGAGCGGAAAAAAAGCGGGCCACAGAGCGCACGCGCGTGCTCTCACGCTCATCAGCTCTAAGAAGGTCTGAGAATTCTAGAGGAAAACCCGGTCTTCTGCTTATTATTTAAATATCATTGTCAATGTAGACTGTGAAAACATGTTTCGTTTCATAGCTTGTTGCTTGGACTTAGGGTATTTAGGTCCGTAGATGCATAGTGTGGGAGCCTTCACTTGGTACGTTTCCCCTGGGGTCCTCTACTTGTGAAGGGAACCCTAGATACGCTAGGGGCTAGCTTGATCCAAACCCAGGAACAGGTTGAGCGTGCTTATTCACCTAAGCTGACTTCCTCAGACTGTGCTAACTTAAAAACATCTCCACACACGTTAGTGACTCCCCTCTTGCTCTCGGCTGGAAGAATTTAGACAGTGATCCTCAACGCTCTGTCCCTCCCATTAATCATTCCACTTAATTTAAAACAAACCTAATAAATGAATGGATTCTCATTATAAGCTCTGATTGGTGGTATATCTAATATATATTGACCTTAATTGGCTACACTGAGATTACTTCAGGGGAAAGCCAAGTCTAGCATGGAAGAACTGGGAAAGCGAGATGTTTTTAAATGAGTTAAAAGGAACCATTAAAAGGAATTTTAAGCTGTACCAACGAAATTGCTAGCCAGAGAAGAAGCTGAACCAAGAAAATAAGTAGATAATGAAGTACTTGGGGAGCTCATAGGACACATTACCCAGAAATAGAAAAAATACAGGAAGAAAATGATGGCAAGGCCTATTTAGCTGTAAGTCTACCTTGATTGGACTTCCCTGGTGGCTCAGATGGTAAGGCATCTGCCTTGATTAGTTCTTAGGCTTTCCACTGGAGCTGTGTGTGTGTGTGTTCATGTGTTTCTGTGTGTGTGTGTGTGTAGCTGGAAAGGGATGGGAAAATGAGGGCTCCTTTTCTTAATATCTGTATCTATCATGGAACAAATAGGCTCCGTTCCTCCCTTAAGGGCAAAGTCCCTGTAAATAACTCCTTGTGTTTTATGGAAAATGATTCAACAGATACCTTCCACAGTAAGTCATATTTTCATCCAGCTTCCTCCCTGGGGAAAAAAAAAATCTCAGAAGACACTCAGCCTCCCCAGAATATCTGGTGTCGTCACTTTGCCTTCAAAGTCCTGCAAGCGTGAGAAGCTCTTGCGTGAAGGGTCCTGCTACAGGAGGGAGCAGTTGTGATTAACTGTGGGACTGACAGGTGTCCAGAACACCCAGTAATCTTGACATTTTATTGTCAAAATAGACATATTGGGAAGGTATGTGGATTTAAGAGACGTGTGCACTTGGTGTCTGCTTACTTCGCATAAGGAGTTGTTTATATGATTTATAGTAGGGTTCCAAAGTACATAATCCACAGGACAGAGACCCATTCAAATTCAGCACTAAGTACTGGGAGACAGCAGGCTGGATCAGGTCCTTGGCTGGGGAAGATCAGAGACAGCAGGCATAAAACATTTAAAGCTAAAAACCCCTTGTTCCGCTGAACTCATGAAGCATTTAAAAAAACCATGACACATCCATTAAAAACAACTTTAATTTGATGGATATAACACTTGGTGAAATGATATTAATTCACTCATCCAGTGGGTATAATACTGGGGGAAAGCTCCAGGCGAGGATCAGGAGACCTGCCTTCAACGGGCTAAGCAAATCACTTTCCTTCCCCATGAACCAGCACTTACTGAGCATTATATATTTTTTACTAAAGTAGAGTTGGTGCACAGTATTATATGTTACAAGTGTACAGTATAGTGATTCACAATTTTCAAAGGTTTTGCTCCATTTATCACTATTATGAAATATTGTTTATATTCCTTGGGCTATGAAATATATCCTTGTAATTTATTTTACACAAAACAGCATGTACCTCTAAGGCCCCCATTCTAAACTTCCCCTTCCCCCTTTCCCTCTCCCCACGAGTACCCATCTAGCTTGTTCTCTATATCTGTGAGTCTGCTTCCTTTTTGTTACAGTCAGTAGCTTGTTATATTTTTATATTCCATATATAAGTGATATCATGCAGTGTTTGTCTTTCTCTGTCTGACTTACTTCACTTGGCATAATATCCTCAAGGGCCATCTATGCCGTTGCAAATAACAAGATTCATGCTTTTCATGGCTAAGTGGTATTCCATTGCATGTATACATATCCATTGATCCATGGGTTTGTTTCTGTGCCAGCACCGTACTATTTTGATTACTGTAGCTTCTTAATATAATTTTAAGTCAGGAAACATGATTCCTCAAGCTTTGTTCTTCTTTCTCAAGATCCAGGGTCTTCTGTGTTTCCATACAAATCTTTAAACTATTTGTTCTAC
Source organism: Madoqua kirkii (assembly GCA_006408675.1). Taxonomy (NCBI): domain Eukaryota; kingdom Metazoa; phylum Chordata; class Mammalia; order Artiodactyla; family Bovidae; genus Madoqua; species Madoqua kirkii. Next base: position 6,977 of record SJYC01118290.1, on the reverse strand, counting down.
TTCTTTGAAAAATGTCTTGGGTATTTAGATAGGAATTGCATTACTCTGTAGATCGTCTTGGGCAATATGGTCATTTGAACAATATTACTTCTTCTAATCCAAGAACATGGTATATCTTTCCATTTCTTCATGTTATCTTCAATTTCTTTCATCAGTGTCTTATAGTTTTCTGAGTACAGGTCTTTTACCTCCTTAGGTGGATTATTTGTAAGTACTTTATTCTTTTAATGCTATGGTAAATAAGATTGTGTCCTTAGTTTTTCTTTCTGATAATGTATAGAAACGCAACAGATTTCTGAATATCAATTTTGTATCCTGCAACTTTAGTGAATTCATTGATGAGCTCTATTAGTTTTCTAGTAATATTTTTAGGGTTTTCTATGTATAGTATCATGTCAACTACAAATAGTCAAGCTAGAGTTGGACTGTGAAGAAGGCTGAGTGCCAAAGAATTGATGCTTTTGAACTGTGGTATTGGAGAAGACTCTTGAGAGTCCCTTGGACTGCAAGGAGATCCAGCCAGTCCATTCTGAAGGAGATCAGCCCTGGGATTTTTTTGGAAAGAATGATGCTAAAGCTGAAACTCCAGTACTTTGGCCACCTCATGTGAAGAGTTGACTCATTGGAAAAGACTCTGATGCTGGGAGGGGTTGGGGTAAGGAGGAGAAGGGGACGACAGAGGATGAGATGGCTGGATGGCATCACTGACTTGATGGACATGAGTCTGAGTGAACTCTGGGAGTTGGTGATGAACAGGGGGGGCCTGGCATGCTGCGATTCATCAGGTCTCAGAGTCAGACACGACTGAGCGACTGAACTGAACTGAAGTAGATTACACTGAGAACACCCCAGGAACTGAGCAATGAGAGGGACCAAGACTAGCTGTTTATACACTCCACACAAAGGGTATAAGAAATACAGGAAAAAGCAGTAAACAGTCTCTAATTACCAGGATAGAGTAAATTTAAAAGATGAGCAATAGAAGCATGGAGCATAGAACCATCCAGGCATTATCCAGGGGAGAAGGTGCTCAGAGAGTCAAATGAGAGTTTGATCCACCTGGCAGGTATACCACAATTATGGACATTGTAGGAAGACATTAGACAAGATTTAAACAGTTAAACCACACAGATACGTCCTCATTCTGAGGCTATCCTCCTGGTTTCTGATACATCTTGTCAAAAGGGAGATGCTATGCTTGCCAGCGAATGTACATGTAGCGTCAACCTAGAAGTCCCGTTCTCATCCTGCATTAAAAAACTTCCATTTTTATGGCTTAATCTCCCGTGTATTTACTCTGACTCCACTACTTGGGAGTTGGGTGCCCTCAGCCACGTTACCTTACTCTAAACCTTAGCTTCCTCATTTCTTAAGCGGAAAATACAACCTCTCCATCCTCCTGGAGTTGCAATGAGGGTTTAGAAAAGGGCACTTAGCAGAGAGAAGAGCTCATTGTGTTCTCTAATAAATATCAGCTAAGACCACTGCCAAGGCCCCTTCCCTCACTCTTTCTGTCTTCTCCCTGCCTTCTCATCTCTTCACTCATCCACCCAACCAATCAACCAATCACTAGGTCATTGAAAGGTCATTTCCATCCATCAAAATGTATTTAGAGAGCAGGCATTGGGCTGGACACTGAAGCTATGGAGATAAGTAGTACCCAGATTCCCTCTTCAAGGGCTCCCGTGCTCCCTTGTACTGGGCTCTGCCATCCCTTAATACAGTGAAAGGGCACACATTAGATGCAATTGCATTGAACATCTGGTATTATTATTGATGGTATCAGTCTCCCTGATAAACTCTAAGAAACTGAAAACAATTGAGCTTCTGAACCTGTAAAGCTAAGAGGTAATCTCTAAATCTTGGTGAATTCACCAAAGTCTTATTAGACCTCCTAGGAGTCATGTTTTCACTCTGCAATTCTTACTACTATTTCTTTCTTACAGATTTTATACCAGGTTATATGATTGAAAGTGTTCTCACATAATAGATCTAGATTATTTGAATATTTGATATTGGCAGGCCTTGGGCCAGACTGTCCAAATCCTATGCACGTTTACCCAGATCTCATAATACAGTATATTATTCCCTTTGAGTATGTTTCTCTTAGCACTATTTCATTTCTGCCTCCAAGTAGCTTGAAACCATAAAGCTGCATCTGTTCCCTTAAAGGTACGGTGGTGAGCATCTGCCTTCCTGCAAAGATATTAACATTCTCAAAAGTCCTTGAAGAAAATTGTTCCAGTGGTCATCACCTTTGCTCTTGTTCCTAGAATCTCTGAAAGACAGGGTGGGAAGGGTTTTTCACAACTATAAATGGATTTGAAAAACCTAGAGAAGGAAATTATCTGTTTCTCTGGCAAGCCAGAGTGACATGACAGATAATTAGTAGGATGACCTGTTTCTCTGAGATGGAAAGCTTAGCCATATCAAGGACTTAAAGCCCCCAGCCTTTCTTCTATCCCCTGGTGAATTCCTGCTCTGCAAACAACCAGCTCTGCCAGCTGACAGTGACTTTCACCTTGCATCCTTCAAAGTCACCTTTCTTTGCAAATCCTTTGGGTGTGATGCAGAATAGCAATAGCTTTGCCATCTTGGCTACCGTTTGCAGGGTATGTAGAGGTGGAAATAAGTTGAACCTCAGAAGAACTGACCTGTCCAGGAGAATCATGCTTTAAATATGGATGTGCTTCAAATACCATCTTTCCTATGCACAATTTCTCAGTTTCCCCTTTAAAACACAGTGTCTGAAAATCTGGGGAGTTTCCCAGATACCTGTTTGAGGGAAGATAGACTTTAGGTCAAGGTGGAGAAAACGCTTCTCCCCCTGGTATATTATGCTGCACCATTTCGTGTTAATGTGCAAGCACACCTTATGTAATAGGAAAATGAAAAGAGGTAACATACAAGAGAACTGTTTGGCAAACAGGCAAGTTACTCAATCTGTTTCACCAGCCTTGAGCTGATCACTACTGAATTTCAAGGATATTGCAATTTGTAATTCATAAATGCTTCCTTTGAAACAATTAGACTGTTTCTAAAATACACCCCTTGGAGTAAATTGGCATATATAGAAAAAATCCTTCTTTAACTTTCTTTTCCAGAAAGGGGTGATTTTCCTAACTATCCCATGGTTTTTATTTACATCTTATCCAGTTATCAGTTCAGTTCAGTCACTTTGCCGCTGCTAAGTCGCTTCAGTTGTGTTCGACTCTGTGCGACCCCATAGACAGCAGCCCACCAGGCTCCGCCATCCCTGGGATTCTCCAGGCAAGAATACTGGAGTGGGTTGCCATTTCCTTCTCCAATGCATGAATGTGAAAAGTGAAAGTGAAGTTGCCCAGTCATGCCTGTCGCTCAGTCATGTCCAAATCTTTCGAACCCATGGACTGTTGCACGCCAGGCCTCTCTGTCCATCACCAACTCCCGGAGTTTATTCAAACTCATGTCTGAGTTGGTGATGCCATGCAACTATCTCATCCTCTGTTTTCCCTTTCTCTTCCCACCTTCAATCTTTCTGAGCATCAGAGACTTTTCCAGTGAGTCAGTTCTTTGCATCAGGTGGCCAAAATATTGGAGTTTCACCTTCAACATTAGTCCTCCAATGAATATTCAGGACTGATTTCCTTTGAGATTGACTGGTTGGATCTCTTTGCAGTCCAAGGGACTCTCAAGAGTCTTCTCCCACACCACAGTTCAAAATCATCAATTCTTCAGTGCTCAGCTTTCTTTATAGTACAACTCCCACATCCATACATGATTACTGGAAAAACCATAGCCTTAACCAGATGGACTTTTGTTGGCAAAGTAAAGTCTCTGCTTTTTAATATGCTGTCTAGGTTGGTCATAACTTGTTTTCCAAGGAGCAAGTGTCTCTTAATTTCATGGCTGCGGTCACCATCTGCAGTGATTTTTGAGCCCCCCAAAATAAAGTCTGACACTGTTTCCACTATTTCCCCATCTATTTCCCATGAAGTGATGGGATGTGAAGCTTTAAGCCAACTTTTTCACTCTCCTTTTTCACTTTCATCAAGAGGCTCTTTAGTTCTTCACTTTCTGCCATAAGGGTGGTGTCATCTACATATCTGAAGTTATTGATATTTTTCCCAGCAATCTTGATTCCAGCTTGTGCTTCTTCCAGTCCAGCATTTCTCATGATGTACTCTGCATGGAGGTTAAATAAGCAGGGTGACAATGTACAACCTTGACGTACTCCTTTCCCAGTTTGGAATCAGTCTGTTGTTCTATGTCCAATTCTAACTGTTGCTTCCTGACCTGCATATAGATTTTTCAAGAGGCAGGTCAGGTGGTCTGGTATTCCCATTTCTTTCAGAGAGAGAAAATTATCTCTCAGAATTTTCCAGTTATCAGACTTTTCCCAAAAAATGAGTCAGTCGTAGGAAGGTGAAGAAAACGTCTCAGGAACTTGACAGAAGAGCCCCAGGTTCTCCACTGAGAGGAGACCCAGCCAGTGAGGAAGCAAAGGGGCCGGAGAGCCGGGCATCTGCTGCTGCCATCCCAGAAAGAGCTGCCTCTGGGGCCGGTTCCTAAGATTGAATTTAACCTGACTGTTTTGACCAGTTCACCGAGCTGTTTTCTTACCTGGTCGGTCTCCTTCCAGAAGTGACAACCAGGAGATCACCAGTGTGTCATTTCCTATGTCAGTATGCCTCAGAACATTGACTCCAATTAAATAACATGGGACACGCTTAGCCTGTGTGAGTGAGTGCTAAGTCACTCCAGTCATGTCACTCTTTGTGACCTTATGGACTGTAGCGCATCAGGCTCCTCTGTCTGTGGGGATTCTCCAAGCCAGACTGCTTAGCTTAGATGACTACAAATGACGTTTTGCAAATCGGGCAAGGAATCAGTGCCATCCTGGCATTCATCCTACAATCAAGCCACAAGCACAGGGGTCTTAGTCTCTGCCAGGCACGGCGCTGAGAGCTACAAGCAGGGTCAGCAGTCATTCTCTTCTGTTCTTCTCACGTCACCTCCCCCTGCCCCCCCCCCGCCTTCCTACTCTCCTGGCCCAGTAACAATAATAGCTAACATCTACCAAACAGGGGGATGTTAAGCATGTGCTGAATGAGTACACGTCATTTCCTCATCCTCAAATTGTATAAATGCTTGTCGTCACTTTTGCCATCATCATCATCTTCATGGAGGGGTTTATCATCTTGCACAAGCAGGTGGAAGACTTCAGGCCTGAATCCAGGTAGTCTAATATGATGCTTACGTACTAACGTCATTTTATATTTCCCCGCCCACTGACCTTAACTTTGTTCAGCATGCTGAGTCATGAGAAAAGCAGAGAACTTCAGTTATTCAAGAAGATATAATAGGTTGGTTAAAAGCAGCAGGATTCATTGTGATAAGCTAGAAGGAAGTAAACTGAATTACAATATGAAAAATATAAGTTAATTATGAAGAAGGACTTCTCAAAGGAAAGATGTATTTTAAACTGTCGTCCCACCATCTTTTGGGTTTAGAATAAGGTGTGAGGAACAGAACATTTATACCTACATTTCAGAGTTGTTCGGGTAGTCATTCCTAAAGCAGAAAATAGGTTACTTATGTAGCAGCTTTCCAGAAGCATTAAATTATTGGTAAATGAAATCCTGGTTTTAGATGTTCCAGGCTTGCTCCTTCCACGGGGCATGCGGGGAAGCAGTCCCTGACACATGAGTCCACCACCCTTTCCTTTTTATCTCCTTGCTTTATGTCAACGGACAATTCTTAAAGGATAGAATAATTTTCCTTAAGTGTCAGCTTGCAGGTCAGTAGGTAATGACTATCTCTTGCTGAATCAGGAAGGGCTGGCAAGTCAAAGAAGGCCAGGATCCATTTCCACCCCTGCGATGGACTGAAGAAAAGAGCGCCTGCCGGTCTTCAGGGTCTCAGCTGCCTCCTTCAGAAGGTATAGAGGGTAGATATGTGCAATGGATGCTGGCCTGAGTTGGAAGTCTGTAGCAAGAGGCTGATCAAGTGTAAACAGAAGCGCTTCTGTGTTGAGTTGGAAACCTCCAAAGTCACAGATTAACTATGGCATCTTGGATAAATTATTCAAGCTTCCAAGTTTGGGTATTCACATCTGCAAAGGAAGGCAGAAAATGAAAGTGGCTATTTTTATTGTTTATAAAATAAGCTTCTTTATTTGACTTTTAATTATAATCTGAATTCACTTTCTCTCTGTATATATGTGTGTGTGTGTGTGCGTGTGCGTGTGTGTGGTGGTGGTAGTTCAGTTGCTAAGTCATGTCTGACTTGAAAACTATGGACTATAGCCCTCCAGGATTCTCTGCCCATGGGATTCTCCAGGCAAGAACACTGGAGTGGGTGCCAAAGCCTCCTCCAAGGGATCTTCCTGATCTCTTATTCTCATGCATTGGCAGGCAGGTTCTTTACTATTAATGCCACCTGGGAAGCCCTTCATAGATCCTCAGTTCAGTTCAGTCACTCAGTCGTGTCCAGCTCTCTGCAAACCTGTGAATCGCAGCACGCCAGGGCTCCCTGTCCATCACCAACTCCCGGAGTCTATGCAAACTCATGTCCATCAAGACGGTGATACCATCCAGCCATCTCATCCTCTGTCGTCCCCTTCTCCTCCTGCCCCCAATCCCTCCCAGCATCAGGGTCTTTTCCAATGAGTCAACTCTTCACATGAGGTGGCCAAAGTATTGGAGTTTCAGCTTCAGCATCAGTCCTTCCATGAACACCCAGGACTGATCTCCTTCAGAATGGACTGGTTGGACCTCCCTGCAGTCCAAGGGACTCTCAAGAGTCTTCTCCAACACCACAGTTCAAAAGCATCAATTCTTCAGCACTCAGCTTTCTTCACAGTCCAACTCTCACATCCGTACAAGACCACTAGAAAAACCATAGCCTTGACTAGACAGACCTTTGTTGGCAAAGTAATGTCTCTGCTTTTTAATATGCTGTCCAAGTTTGCCATAACTTTTCTTCCAAGGAGTAAG
>SJYC01118288.1:0-16389 GCA_006408675.1 Madoqua kirkii | reverse complement strand
GCATTGGGAGATCATATACACCTGTGGCTGATTCATGTCAATGTGTGGCAAAACCAATACAGTACTGTAAAATAGAATAAAGTATTAAATTAAAAAAATAACAAAATAAAATAAAATACATTGACAACACCTATAAAAAATGCCTTGAAAAATATTTTGTTTCATTTTTTATTGCTATTTTTTCTTTTAAATGTGTAAGTCCGGTTACGTTCAGACAAATTCTGCTTTACCTTCTGTGTGTATTCTTTCTCAGCTCAGTTCAGTTTCCAGAGCCTATGTTATGCTACTTTGGATCTGTCATGTGCATGGTTATCCATGGGTTAATTATGACTGTGTGTAGGTGCATGCTCAATTGTGTCCAATTCTTTGGGACCACATGGACAGTAATCTGCAAGACTCCTCTGTCCATAGAATCTCCAGATAAGATTACTGGTAGGGATACCATTTCTTCCTCCAGGAGATTTTTCTGACCCATGGATCAGACCTGTGTCTTCTGCATTAGCAGGCAAGTTCTTTACTACTAGTGTCATCTGGGAAACCCAATTATGACTTTATGTATGTTAGTTGCTCAGTTGTGTCTGACTCTTTCGTGATCCCATGGGCTGTAGCCTGCCAGGCTCCTCTGACCATGGGATTTCCCAGGCAAGAATACTGGAGTGGGTAGCCATTCTCTTCTCCAGGGGATCTTCCTGACCCAGGGATTGAACCCTGGTCTCAGATGGGGAAAGAGTGGCTGGGTTCCAAAATCACTGCAGATGGTGATTGCAGCCATAAAATTAAGACGCTTACTCCTTGGAAGAAAAGTTATGACGAACCTAGGCAGCATATTAAAAAGCAGAGACATAACTTTGCCAACAAAGTCCATTTAGTCAAGGCTATGGTTTTTCTAGTAGTTATGTGTGGATGACAGAGTTGGACTGTGAAGAAAGCTGAGCACCGAAGAATTGATACTTTTGAACTGTGGTGTTGGAAAAGACTCTTGAGAGTCCTTTGGACTGCAAGGAGATCCAACCAGTCCATCCTAAAGGAGATCAGTCGTGGGTGTTCATTGAAAGGACTGATGTTGAAGCTGAAACTCCAAAACTTTGGCCACCTGATGCGAAGAGCTAAGTCGTTGGAAAAAGACCCTGATGCTGCAAAAAATTAAAAGCAGGAGAAGAAGGGGACGACAGAGGATGACGTGGCTGGGTGGCATCACCAACTCAATGGACATGAGTATGGGTGGACTCCAGGAGTTGGTGATGGTCAGGGAGGCCTGGCATGCTGCAGTTCATGGGTGTGATCACTCATCTAGAGCCAGACATCCTGGAATGTGAAGTCAAGGGGGCCTTAGAAAGCATCACTATGAACAAAACCAGTGGAGGTGATGGAATTCCAGTAGAGCTATTTCAAATACTGAAAAATGATGCTGTTAAAATGCTGCAACAAGTATGCCAGCAAATTTGGAAAACTCAGCAGTGGCCACAGGACTAGAAAAAGTCAGTTTTCATTCCAATCCCAAAGAAGGGCAATGCTAAAGAATGCTCAAACTGCTGCACAGTTGCACTCATCTCACATGCTAGTAAAGTAATGCTCAAAATTCTCCAAGTTAGGCTTCAGAAATACGTGATCTGTGAACTTCCACATGTTCAAGCTGGTTTTAGAAAAGGCAGAGGAATCAGAGATCAAATTCTCAACATCCGTTGGAACATCAAAAAAGCAAGAGAGTTCCAGAAAAACATCTATTTCTGCTTTATTGACTATGCTAAAGCCTTTGACTGTATGGATAAAAATAAACTGTGAAAAGTTGTGAAAGAGATGGGAATCCCAGACCACCTGACCTGCCTCTTGAGAAACCTATATGCAGTTCAGGAAGCAACAGTTAGAACTGGACATTATACAACAGACTTGTTCCAAATAGGAAAAAGAGTACATCAAGGTTGTATATTGTCACCCTGCTTATTTAACTTATATGCAGTGTACATCGTGAGAAACACTGAGCTATAAGAAGCACAAACTGGAATCAAGATTTCCAGGAGAAATATTTATAACTTCATATATGCAAATGACACCACCTTTATGGCAGAAAGTGAAGAGGAACTGAAAAACCTCTTGATGAAAGTGAAAGAGGAAAGCGAAAAATTTGGCTTAAATCTCAACATTCAGAAAATGATCATGGCGTCTGGTCCCATCACTTCATGGAAAATAGATGGGAAACAGTGTCAGACTTTATTTTTGGGGGGCTCCAAAATCACTGCAGATGGTGACTTCAGCCATGAAATTAAAAGACACTTACTCCTTGGAAGAAAAGTTATGACCAACCTAGATAGTATATTCAAAAGCAGAGACATTACTTTGCCGACTAAGGTCCATTTAGTTAAGGCTATGATTTTTCCAGTGGTCATGTATGGATGTGAGGGCTGGAATGTGAAGAAGGCTGAGCACCAAAGAATTGATGCTTTTGAACTGTGGTGTTGGAGAAGACTCTTGAGAGTCCCTTGGATTGCAAAGAGATCCAACCAGTCCATTCTGAAGGAGATCAGCCCTGGGTGTTCTTTGGAAGGAATGATGCTAAAGCTGAAACTACAATACTCTGGCCACCTCATGTGAAGAGTTGACTCATTGGAAAAGACTCTGATGCTAGGAGGGATTGCAGGCAGGAGGAGAAGGGGATAACAGAGGATGAAACGGCTGGATGGCATCACTGACTCAATGCACATGAGTTTGGGTGAACTCCGGGAGTTGATGATTGTCAGGGAGGCCGCGTGCTGCAATTCATGGGGTCACAAAGAGTTGGACACGACTGAGTGACTGAACTGAACTGAACTGAACTGAGCCACCAAGTATACACTAATTATGACTTTGGTAATTGTTTTAATTTTATGTATTTCTCTGAGCTTTTGCTACCCTGCTTTAGGTCTGTCTCATGCATGTGTCAGTCAGGAATAAGTTGAGACTTGGATGGGATTTCAAATATTAGTTTAGTTCTTAAAGACTTTGCAGTTCTGTTTTGAGGTCTGCCTGATACACTTCTTAGGTGTGAACTTGAGACTTGTATGAAATTATATACATAATTAAGGATTCACTTTTCCAACTGTTTTCTCTGTAGGATCCCTGCCTTTTTTTTTTTTCTCCTGACATAATGGTCCCCTTTTACTTATCCAGATATATGGGGTATGTATATAATCCAGAAATATAGAGTATGCATTAGTGTTCCAGCCATCTATGGTACTGCTCTGTTCAACAGTGGTGTGCCTGGAGCCCACTCTTCGGGCAAAATTTTTAAAACTAAAATGGAAAAAAAAAGTATCTGCAAATGTATTCCTTTCATCACTGCCTATTTTTGCTTAAACTTGTCAGAGTCCTCAGATAGTTGCCAGAATTTTTGTTCCACTCTGAAGGAAAAATAAACCAAAGTGCAGCAGGATTTTCCAGCTATAGCAGGACTGGGACTTGGCCACATTTTAAAAAACCAAACTAGATTTTCAAGTGTGCCTCCAAAAGTTCTGCCACTGAGAGAATTTCCTCTGATTGTTTTCTTTCATGACCAGTCCTGAGTGGGGCCACAGAACAGTCTCCATTTATTTCCTTTTCTAATATGAGCATTGAGCTCACCCATTTTCACAAACAAACCAAGCCTGGGCTTTCCTTTCCTTCATCTATTGATCAAAATGAGTCCTCCATGCTCTAATGCTACATTGGATTTACCTCTCACTTTCTGGGACTTCCCAGGTGGCACTAGTGTTAAAGAACCCACCTGCCCGTGCAGGAAATGTAAGAGACGTAGGTTGGATAGCTGAGTCAGGAAAATCCCCTGGAGAGGGACATGGCAACCCACTCCAATATTCATGCCTGGGATATACTTTGGACAGGGGGCCCTGGCAGGCTACAGTCCACAGGGTCATACACAGTTGGACAGAACTGAAGCAGCTTAGCATGCATCACTTAATTTCTAGGGTGCATGTGTGTCACCAAGGTCAGCAGATTACTTACTTGACACTTTTCACTCATTTGGTCCAATTATACTCAGAGGTCCCTGTCACATCAGTAAAAATTTAACAGTCTGGGCCATGTCTGAATATTTCCTCTGAAGTAAAGGACAACTATATTTCACATATTCCAGCACCAGGAAAGATATGGTAGGCATACTAATTGGCACCCCAGAGATTTCTGTATCTTAATGCCTAGAATTAGTAAATATGTCACTGTATGTCCCCCAAAGATTTTTGCAGATGTCATTAAGGACCTTGAAAAGGGGAGCTCATTTTGTATTATCCTGGCAGACCAAATTTAATCACATAAGCGCAAAGAACTTAGCCTGCTCTGGAGAGAATGTAGTGAGGAAGCAAGGTTGGAAGATGCAACATGGCTGGCTTGGGAGATGCATGAAAAAGAGACCAAGAGCCAGAGATTGTGAGCAGCCTCTAGATCCTGCAAAAGGCAAGGAAATGCATTCCTCCTTAATTCTTCAGAAAAAAATACAGCCAAGGCCCCCCCTTAATATTAGATCTGTAAGATGTGAGTCTGACTATTGACCTAAGAGAAACATAAAATAATGTATGTGTCATTTTAGCTGTTTGTGATAATTTGTTACAGCAGCCATAGAAAACTAATACAGAGGAGGCACAGGGAGTTAATTAGCATGCTGGAAGTCCATTAGAGAGTAATTTTGGGATCAGTTCCTGTGTGGGAAAAGAAGAAAGCAGGATTGGGAGAGGGAGAATTTGAGGTCTGATGTAGATTGACTATCACTGTTTCCATTGTTTCCCCATCTATTTCCCATGAAGTGATGGGACCGGATGCCATGATCTTAGTTTTCTGAATGTTGAGCTTTAAGCCAACTGTTTCACTTTTCTCTTTCACTTTCATTGAGAGACTCTTTAGTTCTTCTTCACTTTCTGCCATAAGGTTTGTGTCATCTGCATATCTGAGGTTGTTGATACTTCTCCTGGCAATCTTGATTCCAGCTTGTGCTTCAACCAGCTAGGCATTTTACATGATATATTCTGCATATTAATCAAAGGAGCAGGGTAACATACATACCCTTGATGTACTCCTTTCCCAATTTGGAACCTGTCTGTTTTTCCATGTCCAGTTCTAACTGTTGCTTATTGACCCACATACAGGTGTCTCAGAAGACAGGTAAGATATTCTGGTATCCCATCTCTTTAAGAGTTTTCCACAGTTTGTTATGATACATCCAGTTAAATAATTTAGGGTAGTTAATGAAACAGAGGTATATGTTTTTTTTTTTGAAATTCTCTTGATTTCTCTTTGACCCAGTGAATGTTGGCAATTTGATCTGTGGATCCTCTGTCTTTTCTAAACCCAGCTTGCACATCTGAAAATCTCAGTTTACATAATTCTCCAAGCTAGGCTTGGAGGACTTTGAGCATAACCTTACTAGCATGAGAGATGAGTGCAATTGTCCAGTGGCTTGAACATTCTTTAGTACTGCTTTTCTTAGGACTCGGAATGAGGATTGACCTTTTCTAGTCCTGTGGTCACTGCTGAGTTTTCCAATTTTGAGTGCTGCACATATTGAGTGCAGCACTTTAATAGAATCTTTTTTTTTTTTTTTTAAGGATTTTAAATAGCTCTGTTGGAACTAGCTTTATTGGCAGCAGTGCTTCCTAAGGCCCATTTGACTTCACACTCCAGAATGTCTGGCTCTGAGTGAGAGACTACACCATTGTGATTATCTGGGTCATTAAGATCTTTATTATCATTATTATTATTATTTTTGGTACAGTTCTTCTGTGTATTCTTCCCATCTCTTCTTATCCCTTTTGCTTCTGTTAGGTCTTTACTGTTTCTATCCTTTATTGTGCCCATTTTTGGATAAAACATTCCTTTGATATTTCCAATTTTCTTGAAAAGATCTGTCTTATCCTTTCTGTAGTTATCTTCTGTTTCTTTGGATTGTTCATGGAAGAAGGCATTCTTGTCTCCCCTTGCTGTTTTCTGGAATTTGCATTTAGTTGGAGTTATCTTTCCCTTTCTCCTTTGACTTTTGCTTCTATTCTTTCCTCAGCTATTTGTTAAGCCTCCTTTGATAACCACTTTGCCTTCTTGCTTTTCTTTTTCTTTGGGATGGTTTGGTTTGCTGCCTCCTATACAATATTATGGACCTCTGTTCATAGTTGTTCAGGTGCTTTTTTTTACTAGGTCTAATCCTTGGACTCTATTCATCACCTCCACTGTGTATTTATAAGGGAGTTGTTTTAAGTTATATCTGACTTGCCTAGTTGTTTTCCCTGCTTTCTTTAGTTTAAGCTTGAATTTTTTTTGTGTAGAGCTGATGATCTGAGCCACAGTCAGCTCCAGGTCTTGTTTTTGCTGTCTGAAGCTGAAGTTCTAATACTTTGGTGACCTGATATGAACAACTGACTCATTAGAAAAGAATCTGTTGTTGGGATACATTGAGGACAAAAGGAGAAGAGGGTGGCAGACGATGAGATGGTTGGATGGCATCACAGATTCAGTGGACATGGACTTGGGCAAACTCTGGAAGATGGTGAGGAACAAAGAGGCCTGGTACACTACAGTAATGCTTTGCAAAGAGCCAGACACAACTTAGCGACTCAACGACAACAACAAAGGCTGTTTGAGTGATACATTATAGATTCCACTACAGTGAATATTGTAATTAGAACTTATGTATAAAAGAAACTTCTTTGTGCCCTAGAACATATAATTCCAGAATGGAAAAGCACCATAATGAAATACCTCATTAGCCACGCTTAATTCAGGAACATCTCTCCTGAAGTGACTTAGCCTAAAATTTAAAAGAAAATAGAAAATTTAAAATGTAGGTTTAACTCTGTCAAATGAAATATCCACTGAGTTCTTTCTTTGGAAGCTTGTCTGTATTATTAAATCTAAGGAAGAACTTAGTTCCCTATCTAAAATATGTAGTCATCCATGTGACTGAAGATAAATCATTTTATGAAGCAACTCAATGTTAAATGCCATTATAGTTTAACCACAGAGGTATTTCATTTTTTAAATACGAGGTGGATGTCAGTGTTAACACCTCAAACAGAACGTGCTGCAGGAAACCCAGCTAAGAGAAATTCAGTTGTAAATCTGAGTCTATGAACATCCTCTTGGAGATGTTTATACTTTATGACATGTATCTGGGTTCAGAAGGAGTCTCTTTTACAATAGATATTTGAAATTGATTTGTGATTATGTAACAGTTGATGTCACTGGAGTTGGTAAGATTGGCCATGGGGTGTATGTAGAGATTAAAAAGAGAGAGAGAGAGAGAAATAAATCATGGCTGAAAACTAGAAAATGTTGAGAAACAACCTCTAGCTAGTCAGAGATCAAATCAGAAATCAAGGAAGAAAACAGGGAATCTGTGTTTAAAGAAAGAAGAGAAAAAAGAATCAAGAAGTTGACTGTGGTTTATAATATCAAATTGTCTGTGCTTTTATAAAGCCAAATAAATCAAGTACTAATGAAACATTATTGACTTTGTTAGTCAGATCATTAGTGACAATTGGTGGTTTCAGTTACACACAATGATAGGAGCAAAATCAATTTATTACATATTGAGATAAAAAATTGAAGTAATATAAGTAGAAATAAGATATTTTTTCTTCAAGAGAAAAGAGGTAAGGGATTCAAGTTTAGTTAATAGCTTATTCATATTTCAAATTTAATATACAAATATGTATAAGAGGTTTCAAAAACTGCTTTGAGATATTATAGTTACTAAAATTTAAATGAGATACCTATTATGAAATGAACAAAATTAATTTGAACAATTGCATCAAGTATATCTTATTTTTTGATATGTAAAAGTAACTGCCAATCATTAAACTAAATGATAATTCAGTTATGAAAAATTATAAAGTCATAAAGGAAGCAGCTTTTAAATCAAAGTCTGGAACATAGGAAAACTTTTACTGTAAAAGCATTTGCTTACAGCAGGCATATGTAGTTTCTTTATGATGTGTGGTAAGCTCAAGAAACTCCCATATTTCTGTTGTTTTAGGCAATCTAAATTTCCTTATAAAACAAAGTTTCACTCAAAGCATCAAGACAATACTGCAGAGTAGGATTTGTGATACAGGAGCTACATAACAAGAATCCTCCGAATAACTACTTGGTCACTGATCATCCAGGAATCACTTACAAGGCTCTTCTGCTGAATATATGAGCTATAATATTTATTCCAATACTTTGGCCACCTGATGTGAAAAGCTGACTCATTAGAAAAGACCCTGATGCTGGGAAAAATTGAAGGCAGGAGGAGAAGGGGACCACAGAGGATGAGATGGTTGGATGGCATCACCAACACGATGGAAATCAGTTTGATCAAACTCCGGGAGATGGTGAAGGACAAGGAAGCCTGACGTGCTGCAATCCACGGGGTTGCGAAGAGTCAGACACGAGTGAGCAGCTGAACAACAACAAATATTTACTTTTTTTTTTTTCATGAAAACCAAGGAAAGTATATACAGTCCTACAGCCCATGGGGTTGCAAAGACTCGGACATGACTGAGCATACATGCATGCACAAGAGTCAAAAATCTTTGTGTGTAAGAGAGATTTGTAAGTATGGAGACAATTGGGTGTATCCATCCTGACCCAGCCACCTTCCACCTTGGGCTGTGAGAACAGAAGGAGCTAGTCTCATACATTCTATAATACTTTTAATTCTATAATTCTATAATACTTCTAAGTTCTTAGAAACCTAAGTTCTTGCCTCTTTACCTCTCACTCAAAAACTGGCTGAAACACAAAAGTGAAAATGTTCAACTTACTTCCCTTGCTAAGAGTTTGCCAGTTACATTGGCACCTTGGTCAAAAGCTCGTGACTGGGATATCTTGAGTTGCAGAGACCACTTGACAGGCTGAAACAGATGGAGTTTAGGACATGCTACCCCAAAATATGGAACCTGAAAATATTTAATATTTTACCCTGAAGTAATTTGAGAAAATCACAGAAGCAAGCAGGTCACTCTGACCCTCGCTCCCCACCCCCCAGATCCCTCCATCACACTAACCTTTCTCCACTGAACAAGTCAAAACATATTCAAATGAGAGATCCCTACACCCTAAGAAAGCAAGCATCCTGACCTCCAAAGAAAAAGGGGCACCAAGAAGAATCCTAACTAGCAGGACTTGCTAAGTTTCCCTGTTCACTGTATTTAGTCTGGCAAGCTACAGTCCAAGGGGTTGCAAAGATTGGACACAACTGAGCATACACACACATACTGCACTTACCTCATACCCTTTAACCTATTATATTCCTCTATAACTGTCCATTCTTCAAACAGTGTAAAAATGCATATGTCTAACAGTTTCTTTGTGTCTTTATTTCCTTATGAAGTCTCTTGTGTCACATAATATGTTAAATAAATATGGTTTTTTTTTCCTATTAACTGTCAGTTTAATTTTCTTTTCTTTTCTTTTCTTTTTTTAAATATGGAATGCTTCACGAATTTGCGTGTCATCCTTGCGCAGGGGCCATGCTAATCTTCTCTGTATCGTTCCAATTTTAGTATATGTGCTGCCGAAGCGAGCACTAGTTTAATTTTCTGACTCAACCAGGGGTACCAAACCTTCAGTATCTCTGAGATGTGCCTGTCTTACCTTATGCTTATAAGTGATGGCTGTATATGCAGAAATAAAGTATCACCTCAGAGATACTACAGATTTGGTTCCAGACAGCAGAACAATTTTTTTTGGTTTCTCCACTCCAGTATTCTTGCCTTGAAAATCCCGTAGACAGAGGAGCCTGGTGGGCTGCAGTCCATGGGATCACTAAGAGTCAGACACAACTGAACGACTTCACTTTCACTTTTCACGTTCATGCATTGGAGAAGGAAAGGGCAACCCACTCCAGTGTTCTTGCCTGGAGAATCCCAGGGATGGGGGAGCCTGGTGGGCTGCCATCTATGAGGTCACACAGAGTCAGACACGACTGAAGCGACTTAGCAGAAGCAACAGCAGCAATGCTTATAAAAGTTCTATTTACACTCTATTACATATATTAAACGTTCAATAGCATTGTGTCTAAAAATTACATTATTTTTTAAAGTCTTTATTGCTAAAAAATGTTAATCATCATATTTAGTATCATGAGGATTCATTGTCATACATTTTTTGCTGGTGGAGAAACTTGCCCTGATGTTGATGGCTGTTAACTCATCAGTGTGGTGATTGCTAAGGCTTGGGACAACTGTGGAAATTACTTAAAATAAAGTAACTAGTGAAGATTCCCATATTGATTGATGCTGCCTTTCACCAATGATTTCTCTACAGCATTCAATGCTACTTAGTAGCCTTTAGCCAGAGTAGAATACCTTCCAAAATTAAAGTTAGTCTTCCATACGGATGGCTAACAAACACATGAAAAGATGCTCAACATCACTCATTATCAGAGAAATGCAAATCAAGACCACAGTGAGATACCATTTCACACCAGTCAGAATGGCTGCAATCCAAAAGTCTACAAGCAATAAATGCTGGAGAGGATGTGGAGAAAAGGGAACCCTCTTACACTGTTGGTGGGAATGCAAACTAGTACAGCCATTATGGAAAACAGTGTGGAGATTCCTGAAAGAATTGCAAATAGAGCTGCCTTACGACCCAGCAATCCCACTGCTGGGCATACACACTGAGGAAACTCGAATTGAAAGAGACACGTGTACCCCAATGTTCATTGCAGCAATGTTTATAATTGCCAGGACATGGAAACAACCTAGATGTGCATCAGCAGATGAATGGATAAGAAAGCTGTGGTACATGAACACAATGGAGTATTACTCAGCCCTTAAAAAGAATAAATTTGACTCAGTTCTAACAAGATGGATGAAACTGGAGCTGATTATACAGAGCGAAGTAAGCCAGAAAGAAAAACACCAATACAGTATACTGACACATATATATGGAATTTAGAAAGATAGTAATAATGGCTCTGTAGGTGAGACAACAAAAGAGACACAGAGGTATAGAACAGACTTTTGGCCTCTGAGGGAGAGGGAGAGGGTGGGATGATTTGGGAGAATGGCACTGAAACATGTATACTATCATATAAGAAATGAAGAGCCAGTCTATGTTCAGTACAGGATACAGGTTGCGTGGGGCTGGTGTACGGGAAGATCCGGGGAGATGGTGTGGGGTGGGAAGTGGGAGGGGGCTTCAGGATTGGGAGCTCGTGTGCACCTGTGGCTGATTCATGTCAATGTATGGCAAAACCAATACAGTACTGTAAAGTAGAATAAAGTATTAAAAAAATAAATAAATAAAAGACAAAATAAATAAAGTCAGTCTTCTTGTCCCTGCTTTCTCAACCAAGTTTCTATAACTGTATAAATTCTTTGTTCTCATTTCAACAGTTTTCACAAAATCTTCACCAGGAATAGTTTTCATCTTAGGAAAAGAGTGTCATTGCTCATTCATAAAAAGCAACTTCTCATCTGTTACAATTTTGTCATGAGATTGCAACAATTTAGTCACATCTTCAGGCTTCATTTCTAATTCTAGTTCTCTTGCTATTTCTACTATATCTGCTGTTACTTCTTCACTGAAGTATTGAACCCCCCAAAGCCATCCCTGTGAGCTGAATCACCTTCTTCCAAATTCTTATTAATGTTGACATTCTAACCTCTTCCTATGAATCACTAATGTTCTTAATGGCATCTAGAATGGTAAATTTTTCCAGATGGTTTTTAATTTACTTAGCTCAAATCCATCAGAATAATTACTACCTGTGGAAGCTACAGAAGTACAAAATGCATTTTAAAAAAAAATAAGGCTTGAAATTCAAAATTACTCCTTGGTCCACAAGCTGCAGATTAGATGATGTGTTAGCAGCCATGATAATATTAATTTGTTGTTCATCTCCATCAGTTCTCTTGAGTGACCAGGTATATTGTCAGTGAGTAGTAATACTTTATGGGTATCCCAGGTGGAGCAGTGGTAAGAAATCAGTTTGATCTCTGGGTCAGGAAGATCTTCTGAAGTAGAAAATGGCAACTGACTCTAATATCATTGCCTTGAAAATCCCATGGACAGAGGAGTCAGGCAGGCTACAATTATGGGACCACAAAGAGTTAATTACAACTGAGCACACATGCAGTAATCCTTTATATGTCTTTATAAAGGTATAGTTGACTTTAAACTTAATATTAATTCCAGGTGTACAACATAGTGATTTGATATTTTCAAAAATTGGGAAGTAATCTTTTTAAATGAATCTCTTCTCTGAGCACTATATCTAAACAGAAGACAGATTTTGATTCATAATTATAACATATGTTTATAAATTTGAATTTCTTTTAATATTTGATTTTTACTGTGTATAACATATTGCATTCATTTGTGGCAACTATTATTAACTTTATGGTCTAAATATTAGAATTTTGTAAAACTAGGGGTAAAAGAATTATTATATCTCACTAGCAAAAATATAGCTAATTTATTGATTTACTCAGCACTTCAAATAGGTAAAACAGAACCATGACAGCTGTTTAAGTCAAAACAATCTTCTGATCAAATGTTTCTATACATTACTTGAATATAGTTTCAAGACTTAGCTTGAATTATATATAGGAATAGGAGAAGAAAAGGAACAGGATTAGAGTCTGATGAAATGTCCTTACGTAGAAAGTATATATTCTCAAGTTACTTCAGACTAAAATAGTGTGTTAAGTAGCAGGAAGTTGGATTTAGAGTAACATAAAGTAAATCCTTATCTTCACTACCACTGCAGACTGGAATCATTGCAAAAACTGGATTAAGCCAAGTGAGAAAAGTGAATGGAAAAACTGATTAATCAAAATGCATGTTATTCTAGAAAAGCAAACATCATTTAGGAATTAAAAAAAAATAATAATAATAACCTTTTTTGACTCAATCAACTCACTATATTCTTTGAGTCCAGAGTATATATAAGCACAATATGTGAATCCATAAAAAATGATAATAAGATAAATGCTAGGAACTGTTAACCCAGATGGTCAAAAAGCCATTAGATAAAATGACCTGAAAGTTTTACATACTTGGGAGCTGTGGGCCCACACACACGTACACACATAGAAACTCTTAGACACAAATGAAGATTTCAAAGCAACATTGAAATTTGCTTATGAATCTCTAGTTTTCTGAATAAATGATTAGATGTCTCTTGAATTGTACTGATGAAAAATATTAGTATTCAAGTTCAAAGGTAGGAAACATGTTTGAAACAGCTTATGTGGAACACAAGAACATTTTTGACAACAGTACTGTTGATTAATATACTAACAACTATGGACAGAGCTTCATAACATTGTACAATAGGCAGTGACCAAAGCCATCCCAAAGAAAAAGAAATGAAAGAAGGCATTATGAATAGCTGAGAAGAGGAGCAAAGGGAAAGGAAAAGGAAAGAATTACCCAATTGAATGCAGAGTTACAGAGAACAGCAAGGAGAGATAAGAAAGCTTTCTTAAGTGAAAAATGCAGAGAAATAGAGGAAAACAATAGCATGGAAAAAACTAGAGATCGCTTCAAGAAAATTATAGATGCCAAGGGAACATTTCATGCAAAGAGGTACACAATAAAGATAGAAATGGCAAGGACCTAACAGATGCAGAAGAGACTAAGAGATGGCAAGAATACACAGAAGAACTATACTAAAAAGGTCTTACTGATGGAATAACCATGATGATATGGTCACTTACCTAGAGACAGACATCCTGGAGTGTGAAGTCAAGTGGGCCTTAGGAAATAAAACTATGAGCAAAGCTAGTGGAGGTGATGGAATTCCAGGTGAGCTATTTCAAATCCTAAAATATGATGCTGTGAAACTGCTCACTCCATATGTCAACAAACTTGGAAAACTCAGCAGTGGCCACAGGACAGGAAATGATCATTTTTCATTCTAATCCCAAAGAAGGGCAATGCCAAAGAATATTAAAATTCAGAATGGTCCAATAGTATCCTAGTTTTAATCAAGTATCAATTAGCCAGTCAAGAATTTTAGGGATGGATATAATAAAACCAAAACAGAAACAAAAATCAGAAGATCTGAGTGGGAACAAGGATTGAGAAAATTATAATATAATACAAATTTGTAATGAGTAAAACTATGTTGGGTCATAAGAACAGAAATCTTATTATTTTTAAGATTTTTCTTCCAAATTGCCTCAATATCAAAAAGAATGAATGACTACCCTAAAAAAGTATCAAGAGTTACAGAAATAAGATTAGTTAAAGTTGACTTCAGCAGTACACGAACCAAGAACTTCCAGATGTCCAAGCTGGATTTAGAAAAGGCAAAGGAACCAAAGATCAAATTGCCAACATCTGCTGGATCATCAAAAAAGCAAGAGAGTTCCAGAAAAACATCTGCTGTATTGACTACACCAAAGCCTTTGACTGTGTGGATCACAGCAAACTATGGAAAATTCTTAAAGACATAGGAATATCAGATGACCTGAACTGCCTCCCATGAAATCTGTATGCAAGTAAAGAAGCAACAGTTAGAAGTGGACATGGAAAACTGCTTTCAAATTGGGAAAGGAGTACGTCAAGGTTGTATGTTGTTACCCTGCTCATCTGACTTATATGCAGAGTACATCATGAAAAATGCCAGGCTGGATGAAGCACAAGCTGGAATCAAGATTGCCAGAAGTATCAATAATCTCAGATGTGTAGATGACATGACCTTTATGGCAAAAAATGAAGAACTAAAGAGCCTCTTGATGAAAGTGAAAGAGGAGAGTGGAAAAGTTGGCTTAAAGCTCAACATTCAGAAACTAAGATCATGGCATCTGATCCCATCACTTCATGACAAATAGATGGGGAAACAATGAAAACAGTGAGAGACTTTTGGGGGGGGGGCTCCAAAATCATTGCAGATTGTGACTGCAGCCATGAAATTAAAAGATGCTTGCTCCTTGGAAGAAAGGCTATGACCAACCTAGACAGCATATTAAAAAGCAGACAGAATACTTTGCCAACAAAGATCCATCTAGTCATAGGTATGGTTTTTCCAGTAGTCATGTATGGATGTGAGAGTTAGACTATAAAGAGGGCTGAGTGCAGAAGAATTGATGCTTTTGAACTGTGGTGTTGGAAAAGACTCTTGAGAGTCCCTTGGACTACAAGAAGATTAAAAAAAAAAAATAGTAAATCCTAAAGGAAAACAGTCCTAAATATTCATTGGAAGGACTGATGCTGAAGCTGAAACTCCAAAACTTAGTCACTTTATGTGAAGAACTCATTCAGTGGAAAAGCCCCTGATGGTGGGAAAGATTGAAGGCAGGAGGAGAAGGGAAAAATAGAGGATGAGATAGTTGGATGGCATCATTGACACAATGAACATGAGTTTGCGTAACCTCCGTGGGTTGGTGATGAACAGGGAGGCCTGGAGTGCTACAGTCCATGGGGTCACAGACAGACATAACTAAGCAGCTGAACTATAAAGTATGGATCTAGACATTATCCTACCAACGAAGTAAGACAGAGAAAGACATGCCCTGTGATATCACTTAAATGTGTAACCTAAAAAAAGATACAAATTAACTTATTTACAAAACAGAAACAGATTCATAAACGTCAAAACGAATTTATGGTTATCCAAGGGAAAAATTGGGAGGATATATTAGCAGTTTGGGGTTAACATTTATACACTACTGTATATAAAATACATAGCCAAATAGGACCTACTTGTGTATAGTGCGGGGAACTCTATGCAATATCTTTTACTAACCTATATGGAAAAAAAATCTGAAAAAGAATGGATATATGTGTGTGTATGTTAGTAGCTTAGTCATGTCTGAGTCTTTGGTATGTCATGGACTACAGCACATCAGGCTCCACTGTCCATAGAATTCTCCAGGCAAGAATACTCGAATGGGTAGCCACTCCCTTTTTTAAGGGATCTTCCTGACCCTGAGATCAAACCTGGGTCTCCTTCATTGCAGACAGATTCCTTATTGTCTGAGTCACCATTTAGCACAGGAATTCCAGTCAGTATTCTTTATTAACCTATATAAAACAATCTGAAAAACAATGGATACATTTGTATGAATACCTAAATCACTTTGCTGTACACTTGAAGTTAACACAACATTATAAATCAATTACACTCTAATTTAAAATAAAAATTAAATTGTTTTAAAAAATAGAAATATGGTCAGCTGAAAGTATGAAATAAGCACTCTCTTATTCTCTAATGAAAAACTAAAAATGTATATATTCTGTAAATAACATATTATATATATAAACATATATATATAATGCTTTCACAATATACACATGTGCAGATATGTATCTAGTATTTGACTGGTTGGATTAGTTTCTGGAAGATGTTTCCTGCTTATCTAGCATCCACTTAAGAAGAGTAGCATTCACAATAACAGGAATATCTGCAAAAGAGAAAAGAAAGAGGAAAGAGAGAAA
>SJYC01118286.1:0-10245 GCA_006408675.1 Madoqua kirkii | reverse complement strand
TGGGGGCAGGAAAAGAAGGGGACAATAGAGGCTGCACAGTTAACATTTCTCAAATTAGGACAGGGTCAACATCCCCTGGTCAGCTATTTCTTGTAACTTCATTCTGTTTTATTCAAATTTAATTGCAACATTGTAACTTCTGATTCTTTGTGGCACCTTCGACTTTATTGCTCAGTTCCCTCTTTTGGTCATCCACTTTGTAAAATGATACATGGTTTTTATCACTGGAAGACAAGGAAACAGCTCAATTACATGCTTTCCTGTCCGAATGAACCAAAAAGTAGATATGCAGTAGATAATGATCATGAAGCACACCTGTTATTTACATAATGCTTTGTGGATTGTGGAGCTAGCTAAATTTACTGTTTGCTCACAGTATGCTGCACTATTTATTGATAAAATTTAAACTGTGAGTTGGAACCTCATGCTATTTAAATCATGGTAACAGAAATTCTTACATATCAGAGATGTGCAAAACAAAGACTATTTGCATACTCTTATTTATGGTATTGTAAGATACATTTAAAATTTTATTTATTTTTAATTGAAGGATAATTGTGTTACAGTGTTGTGCTTCTGCCATATATCAGCATGAATCAGTCATGTAATTATATTTTTGTCCCCTTCCTCTTGAATCTTCCTCCCAACTCCCACCCCATCCCACTCCTATAGGTTGTCACAGAGCACCAGGCTCAGCTCCCTGCACTATGCAGCAGGCTCCCATTAGCTATCTATTTTACAGATGGTGATGTGTATATTTCAATGCTACTCTCATGATTCATCTCACCCTCTCCTTCCCCAGATGTGTACTCTATGTCTGAATCTCTATTCTTGCCCTGCAAATAGGTTCATCAGTACCATCTTTCTAGATTTCATACATATGCACTAATGTATGATACTTGTTTTCTCTGACTCACTTCACTCTATAAAATAGGCTCTAAGTTCATCCACCTCACTAGAACTAACTCAGATGCATTCATTTTGTTTTAATTGCACACACTGGCCAGCACGTGAGGATCTTAATTTCTTAACCAGGGATAGAACATGCCCCCTGCAGTAGAAACACAGAGTCTTAACCACTGTACCACCAAGGTAGTTCCATATTGTTATAAATCTTGTAAGATTCTTATATTGTACACAGAATGATCTAATATTATCTTATGATAAGATTCGGATAAGTTAAGAATCTGTATTGCAATCTTTTCAACACCACTGAAAATGTACAAAGATGTATGCCTAAAAATCTCATGGGTTAACACAGAATACTAAAAAATAGTAAATAAAAACTTGATTAATTCAAGCAAAGATAGGAAAAGATAAAAGTACAGATTACATAAAGAAAATAAACTGCAAAATGGTAGTTTAATGTCAATTTATGGAAGCCCAGGTCAGTGCTCAGCACAGCCCTAATGACCACAGACAGAGCAAGTGCCTGTCTCTGATCACCGTCTCACTGCCAGCGCCCCAAAGTGTGTCGGCTGCTCACAATGCTCCAAGGCTATTCAAAGGATGCCTCCAACCAAGCTGTCCCTGGCTCCCTCACCTGACAAGTGATTTCTCCCACCTCAGAATTCCAACAGTCTTCCCCCGAACCTTTCTGATGATATCTCACTTGCTGGTTCAACCAGTGTCCGTGGAGCTCTCACCTAGCTCTGGGCACTGGGGCCAGGGAGAGCGGGACGTGGACCAGACCTCAGCGAGTGAGGCCGGGGGACAGTGTGAGGAGCCAGCCGACATGCACGAGGACGTGGGGACCGTGACTCTGCCTGCAGGCCTCCCGTGGGAGGTACCACGGAACTGCAGGAGGTCTAGGGTCTCTGAGGTCTGGGGCCAGGGCCTTCCACCCTCTCCCGGCTCCCACCACCACCGCACTGTAGATCCCCAACACAGGGTAGACCGGGTGACAGGCGTGCCCCCCGGAGATGGAGCAACACCCAAGGACCATCCTCACCTGCACTATCTTTCTCTCTCTGCTCCCCCTGCACGCACATCCAGAACAGTCTGTACTCAAAATATAAGTAACACATAAGTATAAATAAACAGACAGACAAAAAAAGAAAAATTACAAGCTGTTTTTTGTTTTCTTCTGCCACCAAAGTGAAACCTTTTGGGAAGCCCAGACTGTGGAGAAACCCTCAAGAGGTCCCAGACATTGACCACCAATTTGGGGTCTCCATTCCCTGCTATGACATCTCCTAGTTGGTGGAAAGCTACTTGGGTGAATGAGATGGGTCCAAAAAAATAGGTCCCATCCTAGCGTGACATCAAACCAGCTCAGCAGAGGCCCAGGGAGCCTGAGGACTACTCACCAGATGAACCAGGATACTCTTGTGTCATATGAGGAAATTCAAGAATAGGGAGCAAGAAAATGATTGGTATCAGTGATTCATCAGCCCCTTTCCTCACCAAGCCTAGAGGGGCTCCGCTGACTACCCCATCTTGTTCCCACACCTAGCATTTCAACAGCAGGTTTGGATACAGCAGAGCCCAGGGCTTGCCTGCCAACTCTGAAGACATCGTTTTGCATGGAGGAAGGTGAAAGGTCATGGAAGACATGTAGGAATTCAGCATCGGAGACTTTGGGAGGAAACTTTGCCCGAGTCGTAGCCCCCAGGATCATCCCACGGCTGTCACCACCACTGGACCCAGGCAGTGAGGTCTGAGTGGTCCAGGTGCCCCAGAAGGCACGAGGGGAATTCAAGAGTGAGGAGGTGAACTCAGGACTCAGGGTTCTGGCCCCGAGCGTTCCCTCAGCAGCAGGTGACCAAGCTGAGCCCGCTGCCCTCTCTATGTTCCCTCGTTTGTCACTGTGGGTCCTGACACCTGTCTCCCTCCCAGGATCCACAGAGGACTGGGCGTGGAGATGGCAGTGAGGTGATGTGCTTCACTCTCCTGGACTGTGAGTCCCAGAAGGCAGGGCCTGATGTGACACAAGAAGTCTAGTTAAAGGATTAAGACCAAGAATTTGAACCAGACTTCTCTGGGGTCTGATCCTGACTGCTGTCTACTAGCTGTGTAGTCTTAATTTACTTTAAATTCTGATGCACGTATTTTCCACTCTTACATGGAGACAACAGATCTAGCGCCTAGTTGGTGAAGGACTAAAGAGAGAGCAAGAGTAGGCAGGTATGTTGAGTGAGCCCTGGAGCTCACTCAGTAAGTGGCGGTGGGGTTATTGTTCTGAGACTGAGTTTGTAGAAGGACTGAATAAATAAAAATGGAGACCATGCAGCCTTCAGAGTCCAAAATTCCATCCACTTTAGGTCCAGAAACCCAGTTTTCTCTACTCTATTCCCTGTCTTGTTGCAATACATCCCACCGGTTGCCCAGCCCCAGATCAAGCAGGGGACAGAGAAGCCTTTAGGGGAAGATTCTGGGAGGTGCAATGTGTCCTGGGGTTCTGCCTGGAAAGGCTGAGCACACCCTCCTGGGTGTGGCCCACCCACCTGAGTGGGGCAATGCTCCAGGAAGCAGAGAGGAACAGAGCCGCAGGGCTCCCAGCCCTGGGAAGCGCCCGGCTAAGCCTTATAAAGGGGCCAGTTTCCATCCAGGGCGCATCTCACTAGTCCTTCTTGGTGGCGTCTCCTCTGATCAAGTAAGTCTGCTCTGGCCTATCTCTCTTTTCTAGGAGGAGCCGGGAAGCAGCTCTGGGAGGGGCTGCAGGAGCCTGTGGTCCAGTCCCGACTCTGCCACCAGCGGGGCTGTGTGCCTTCACCCCTGCTGAGGTCCCCTCTGTGTGGCAGGACAACCAATACTCCCTGCCCCTCCACTGGCTCCTCAGTGATGCTCTTGTGGACACATGCCCAGTGGGAGCTGAGGACCCTCCCCCTCCTCTTGCTTTCTTCCCTCTCTGAATTCATCTGCTTATCAGGTCAAAAAACCCACCGACCACACTCTTGAGGAGGGTGGGAGCCCCAGCCAAAGCCTTAACCCCAGGCCTGGGACCCCCCACTCACCGTTACTCTGGTGAGACGTCCTGCCCTGACCTGGGGAAAAGACTGATCACCCAGAGCTCCCCACCTCCTCCCAGCAGGAAGATGCTCAGGGTCCGTCTGCACACGGGGCTCCGCTCTGGTCTTGGCCATGTTGACAGAGGCCTTGGGTGGGTCCTCTTACTGACAGAACAGTGGGCTCTTTCTCCTCATCAGAAGGCAGTGGGGTTTGTCTTAGATACTGACACGTGTGACGCAGAGTCGTGTCCTGGCTGCTGAGGGAAGTCTGGCACGGGAGGGCTGCTCTGTCCCGTTTCTCTGCTGGGGTCCAGGGCCACCCAGACCTCTGACTGCTGGGGGAAGAACCTGCTTAGGGAAGTCAGACATTCTCTTTATTTTAATGAGGTCAGGCCTTGGAGATGCAGATAGTGCCCATAACAGAAAATTGGAAGGACCCCCATCTCCCACATCCCACCCAACAGCCTAGAGCTGAGTTGTGTATTTCCTTTCACTTCAGAATCCCAGCTGATTCTGATCCCCAGTCCCTCTTTCTCTCTCAGGGGTGGTCCAGGAAGACCCCGCCAGGGCTCAGGACAGGACTGCATTTCTGTCCACTTATTGTAGAGCTTGCTTCATGGTCCAGGTGGGCTTCTGGGGGTTCTTCCTGAAGCAGCCCAGGAGGCTCAGACCGGATCAGAGGGGACGCTGTCCTGCCCTGTGACTCTGACCCTGACGCTGAACCTGGAGGAGATGGATTTGCTGCTGTTTGGGGGGTGGGGTATCCAAGGCTCTGGTTGCTGCGTCCCACTTCAGGCCCGGTCTTCTCACTGGGGCTGCCCCCCATTTCTGCTTCCACACGCTGTGGTCCTCCCCACAGTGGAGTCTGCCGGTCTCCCTCACCTCCTCTCCCCTGAGCTGTGGGGACCCAGGCCCACGGCCAGTCACGCCCTCCTGCTCCTCAGCCTCTCCTCCCAGCACGCAGAGAGGCA
Organism: Madoqua kirkii; assembly: GCA_006408675.1. Lineage (NCBI taxonomy): Eukaryota > Metazoa > Chordata > Mammalia > Artiodactyla > Bovidae > Madoqua > Madoqua kirkii. The sequence continues at coordinate 5,324 of SJYC01118286.1, read as the reverse complement.
GTTTCTTCTGTCCCATCTGAGCGCTGGCTGCTCAGCCTCCATCCAGGTGTCCGAACTCGGGGACCCTCCCCTGGGGGAAGGACACAGAAGCTCACTGACTCCTCTTCTGTCAGCTCTTTGGAAGCCAAGATGAGCGGCTCTCAGCTTGAGCAGGCCATTTCAGCCTTGATCGACCTGTTCCACAAACACTCGGGATCCGATGACACCATCGAGAAGGAGGCCCTGCTGCAGCTGCTGAAGGAGAACTTCCCCAACTTCCTCAGTGCCTGTGTGAGTGGGGTTCTGGTCCCCCGTGGTGACTGGCATCACTGAGGACCCTTCCTGGGTGACTTTGGACAAGTCACTCTCATTCTCTGATCCTCACTTTCTCATCTGCAAAAGGGCATCATAGAACTTCCACTCCTGTCCTATATCGGAGTGTAAAGAGATGACGTATGTGGCAAAGTAGGAAAATGTGTGCATATAAGTAGTTGATAATAAGTTATCAAAAACCACTACAACTGGAGGTCAGTGGATGGGTCCCCTCTCACCTGTCCCACCTTCTACATGAGCCTCACACTCTTCTGCTCATACCCTGAGAGGCTCTAGAGGCTCCCCTAGGGTCTTGAGATCAGAGGGAAGGTGACAGAAATTCCATCACTGACAGAACTTAAGACCATTTTATACAACAAAGAACTCATCCTCCAATCTGATTTAACTGGAAAATTTAATCAACTGACTGATTCCAAAAAGAAGAGGTTACTAGGGTAAGCAAAAAGAGGGAACTCAGAGCAAGTAAGGTTTTATAGGTCAAAGAAGAGGAGGTTGGCATGAGGCAGACAAGGGTAGGGTTTATTTTGACTCCCTGAGCAGAACTTCGGTAGGTGGTCACCTGCAGGGAGCTGGGGGGCGGGTGGTGGTCTGGGGCTGGAGACTCCCCCCACCAGCACACTGATCAGAACAGCTCTGAGCAGAGCCTGCTCACCATGTGAGGCTCTCATCCAGGTTCACATTTGGGGAAGGACTCGCCTTTGAACTGCTGGGCAGCACCAGCACCTCAGCCCACCTCATCACACACCTCCCCTCCTCAGTGCCACACCAGACACCCCTGTGCGGCACTGGGTCCTCGTTTCTCCATCTCTACTTCCTCTTCTCCCAGCTCATCACTCTCGTGGGGCTGAATTTGCCTGTTTTGGTGTCTTTTTCCCACAGGAGAAAAGGGGCAGACATTACTTGTCCAATATCTTTGAGAAAAAGGACAAGAATAAGGACCAGAAGATTGACTTTTCTGAGTTCCTGTCCTTGCTGGCAGACATAGCCTCAGACTACCACAACCACAGCCACGGAGCGGAGCTCTGCTCTGGGGGAAATCAGTGAGCCCAGAGGCCTCCAGACAACCCAAGAAACAATAAAGTGTTGTCTCTCCAGATTCTGGCTTATTTCCTTTCTTTATGGGGGTTCCTATGTTGTCAAAACTGCTACTCCTTGGTGAATATTTTCTGGAATTTCGACCAGATGGATGGACCCAGAAGTCGCTAGCAGTGCGCCCTCTCTTGGCCGCCAGCATCAATGCGCATTTTTCTCGGCAGGGCCTCTTGTCCACCTCTCCCTGCTCCCTAATAAATGTAGCCAACATTTGGGGTCCCAGACATGGAGGCCAGGACAAAGCATCCCAGCAGGCCCCAGACATGCTTTTCCTTGTGAAGGCAAGGCTCAGCATCCGGTGACCAAGGAACTGCAGTAAGCAGAAGCCAGTGTCTCCACTCTGGGCCTCATGCCCCACCATTTTCCCGAGGGGCTGTGGAGACTGGCACCGCTTTAAAAGGGCTTTCTTGCTGGGCGGGTGTGCGGGGGAGTGTGAGGACACAGAGCCGTTTGTCGCTGTGAACGGGAGGCCCAGCAGCACCCGACGGCTGGCTCTCCTGTCCTGTGGCCTGGGGTCCCCGGGCTGGGCCCTGGTCCCCGTGCATGCCGGTGCATTTTCGCCTGTGTGAGTGTCCCTGTGGAAGTGAGAATCACCCTGCTTGCTGAGCCGATTCTCGGTAGCTGTTTGCTACAAGCCAGGAGCTGGGTGTTTGGGGATAGCCCATGGTGATGGACGCTCCAGGCAGAGGAGGTCTAGCTAGTCCAGGGGTCCAGAAATTCTACAGGAGTCAAGTGAGGAGACAGGACTGCAGCAGGAGCACAGAGGAGAAGCCACTCAGGGAGGAGAAGGAGCGCTGTGCCGAGTGTGTACATTCCTGTCTCCTCTATCTGCCGCCGGTAGGGGCGTGCATTACCCATGGGCCTTTTGAAGCCAGGCAAGGTGCTAGGGGCTGAGGATTTAGAAAGGAGCACAACACAGGGGCTTCCCAAACAGGTCACTGGCGCTCCTCAGAGCATCTCCAGGGCGCCATGAGGCAGAGTCTGCGCTTACCCTTCCCCAGTGCCACTTACAGGTGGTGTCCCTGCAGGTTCAGCCAGCGTACCTCCTTGAGGGCACCTCTTCTGGCCCAATCACTCCCCACCTCCTGCCCACTCAGCCTCCCACTAACCTCTTAATCAGGCAAACTTTCTTCCTGGATGAATCGGGCAACTGTCTCCACACCCTTCTGCTCTCCCACCAGTAGGTGACATGTAGAATAAGTTATTGTCCATGTGGGTGGCTGCTCAGCTTCCTTGACACCATTCCTCGAGCACTTCAATTTCCAGACCATCACCTCCTCTCTGCTTGAGGAACATCCTTGGTAGACTATTTTGCCAACATTCATAACCAATGAATAAGAAAATAGGCTGATTCATGTCAATATATGGCAAAAACCACTACAATACTGTAATTAGCCTCCAATTAAAATAAATAAAAATTTTTAAATAAGAAAATAGCACTAATAAAAGTGATTTTTAAAAATAGCACTAGTAATCAGAACAAGGCAGGCAACAGTTTACTGACTCCTGAGAGGTCTTCAGTGAGACCTCTGGGCTGAGCTGGGCCTGGCTAATCTCTGACCCTCAGTACAGGGCTTCTAGCCATGGGACTGGCTGTGTAAATCCATGGCAACTGCAGCACCAGTAGAGAGAAACTCGGGAAAGCTGATCTTCTCATCTTGATCTTGTCTTCTTTCTTAAAGAACTCTTCTAAGAAATCTGGCTCTAACCAACTCACAGACTTAGAGAACCAACTTATGATTGCCAGTTGGGGGGGATGGAACACAGGGATAGTTAGAAAGCTTGAGATGAATAGAGACACACTTGCATATTTAGAATGGATAACGAGCAAGGACCACCTACTATACAGCAGAGGGAACACTGTTCAATGTTAAGGTGCAGCCTGGAAGGGGAGAGATGTTTGGCAGAGAATGTATACATATACATGTGTGGCTAAGTCCCTTCTATCCATCTGAAATTAGACAACATTGTTATTAGCTTACGCATGCATGCTAAGTCGCTTTAGTCGCGTCCAACTCTGTGCAAGGCTATGGACTGTGCCCACTAGGCTCCTCTGTCCTTGGGATTCTGCAGCAAGAGTACTGGAGTGGGTTGCCATACCCTCCTGCAGGGGATCTTCCCGACCCAAGGATCCAACCCATGTCTCTTACGGCTCCCTGCATTAATAGGTGGGTTCTTTACCACTAGTGCCACCTGGGAAACCCTCTTAATACGGTATATCCCAATACAAAATAAAAGTTTAATTTAAAAAAAGGAAAGAAATCTGGCTTTTTCTTTACTGTGGGGAGAAGATATCAAACAAAGGAAAACTTGATTACAGCTCTGGCCTGAGTAAGGGAGGAGGATGGCAGAGGCACAGAATAAGCGGGGTGAGTGTGGGCTGCAGCGACAGGGCGGGAGCCCTGGCCCTGGGCTTTCCAGTTTGTGGCTCTTCAGCTGTAATGAGAGCACACACTGGATACCAGAAAGTTCTAGGTAGGGCCTGCCTGTGATCCGGGATGCTCAACACTCATTCTCCCTAGTCTGACACCCCTGGGATCGCAGTCTCAAAACTACCCTCACTCACCATTATCCCCCTGTGTGTGTGTGCATCCTCAGTCACTCAGTCGTGTCCAACTCTTTTGCAACCCTATGGACAGTGGTCCCACCAGGCTTCTCTGTCCATGGAATTTTCCAGGCAAGATACTGGAGTGGGTTGACATTTACTCCTGCAGGGATTCTTCCAAACCCAGGGAATGAACCCACATCTCTTGCATCTCCTGCACTGGCAGGTTCTTTACCGCTTGCCACCTGGGAAGCCAGGTTCTATGGCCCAACCAGAGGAGCCCCCAGCATTATGCTGGAGTTGAGGCTAATTTTCACCAGAGTCATGGGATGCAAGTGGAGCCCAGACGGTAATGGAGCATTTGCTCTTGGGATTTGTAGGCTCAGTTCAGCTCAGTTCAGTCGCTCAGTCGCATCCGACTCTTTGCAACCCCATGAATCGCAGCACCCCAGGCCTCCCTGTCCATCACCAACTCCTGGAGTTCACTCAGACTCACGTCCATCGAGTCTGTGATGCCATCCAGCCATCTCATCCTCTGTCGTCCCCTTCTCCTCCTGCCCCCAATGCCTCCCAGCATCACAGTCTTTACCAATGAGTCAACTCTTCGCATGAGGTGGCCAAAGTACTGGAGTTTCAGCTTTAGCATTATTCCTTCCAAAGAAATTCCAGGACTGATCTCCTTTAGAATGGACTGGTTGGATCTCCTTGCAGTCCAAGGGACTCTCAAGAGTCTTCTCCAACACCACGGTTCAAAAGCATTAATTCTTCGCTGCTCAGCCTTCTTCACAGTCCAACTCTCACATCTATACATGACCACAGGAAAAACCGTAGCCTTGACTAGATGGATCTTAGTCGGCAAAGTAATGTCTCTGCTTTTGCATATGCTGTCTCGGTTGGTCATAACTTTTCTTCCAAGGAGTAAGCGTCTTTTAGTTTCATGGCTGCAGTCGCCATCTGCAGCGATTTTGGAGCACAAAAAATAAAGTCTGACACTGTTTACACTGTTTCCCCATCTATTTCCCATGAAGTAATGGGACGGCTTTTGAGTTCCTCTTCACTTTCTGCCATAAGAGTGGTGTCATCTGCATATCTGAGGTTATTGATATTTCTCCCGGCAATCTTAATTCCAGCTTGTGTTCTTCCAGCCCAGCGTTTCTCATGATGTACTCTGCATAGAAGTTAAATGAGCAGGGTGACAATATACAGCCTTGATGTACTCCCTTCCCTATTTGGAACCAGTCTGTTGTTCCCTGTCCAGTTCTAACTGTTGCTTCCTGACCTGCATACAGATTTCTCAAGAGGCAGGTCAGGTGGTCTGGTATTTCCATCTCTCAAAGAATTTTCCACAGTTTATTGTGATCCACACAGTCAAAGG
>SJYC01118285.1:0-29038 GCA_006408675.1 Madoqua kirkii | reverse complement strand
CTATTGATATTTCTCCCGGCAATCTTGATTCCAGCTTGTGTTTCTTCCAGCCCAGCATTTCTCATGATGTACTCTGCATATAAGTTAAATAAGCAGGGTGACAATATACAGCCTTGACGTACTCCTTTTTGTATTTGGAACCAGTCTGTTGTTCCCTGTCCAGTTCTAACTGTTGCTTCCTGACCTGCATACAGATTTCTCAAGAGGCAGGTCAGGTGGTCTGGTATTCCCATCTCTTGAAGAATTTTCCACAGTTTATTGTGATCCACACAGTCAAAGGCTTTGGCATAGTCAATAAAGCAGAAATAGACGGAACTCTCTTGCTTTTTCCATGATCCAGCAGACGTTGGCAATTTGATCTCTGGTTCCTCTGCCTTTTCTAAAGCCAGCTTGAACATCAGGGTGTTCACGGTTCACGTATTACTCAGCCATTAAAAAGAATACATTTGAATCAGTTCTAATGAGGTGGATGAAATTGGTATATACTTTGATTGGCACATACCATTCATTCATGCAGTGAATTTTGTTAAGATGAGTTTCAGTGACACTGTGCCTGGGGAAATACAGTTTCTGACCTTGATGAATTTACAGTTTATTGGATAATCACTAACTTTGGAAGATCACAGAAGTCACATTGATCTCTGTCTCTATCCGAGGGGAGGAATAGAAGTTGATCTGGTAAGGTTCAAAGTTTGATAGCACATGTGATGATTTCAGAGTTATATTTGATGAGTTTACAGTTTATTGGATAATCACTAACTTTGGAAGATCACAGAAGTCACATTGATCTCTGTCTCTATCCGAGGGGAGGAATAGAAGTTGATCTGGTAAGGTTCAAAGTTTGATAGCACATGTGATGATTTCAGAGTTATATTGTTTCTTCATTTCATACCAACTGTGACAAAATACAGCTAGTTTATAATTCTACTCCAAAAAGTAGCAATTTAGGCAACACCAGCTTCAACCTCTTGGCAGCAGCTGCTGATAAGTCACTTCAGTCATGTCTGACTCTGTGCGATCCCACAGACGGCAGCCCACCAGGCTCCTTCGTCCCTGGGATTCTCCAGGCAAGAACACTGGAGTGGGTTGCCATTGCCTTCTCCTCATAGCAGCTAGTAAGACAGATTCTTGAAATCATGCTCTCCTGGCCTTGCAGGTGACACCAAAATTTTCAACTACAATCAGTGTGGAGAGGAAAAAGGTGAACTTTTAAAATGTAAATATTAGGATGGCTCTTCTTGCTTAAAATATTTCAATGGGTTTCTGCTGTATTTATTTTTTTAGGAAATAAAATCTTAACATGGCTCTGGAGCCCAGCTTGCCTTGGCCCCTGCCCATTCTTTCTGTTACTTCATGCTACACTTCTGCCCACTCACACAGTCATCCACTCATCTACCCATTTCTGGTGCAATGTCTACCATCACTTTTATGAAGTCACTATCCAATTCTTGCCTGGAGCTGGTAAAATGCCATCCTCCTCATCTGATATGTTTCTCACTCCACTTTGCTACTAATTCTTATTCTTTCTTTATATTCCCCTTAAAATATGTTCTTCCCTTGAGATGACATCCTTGACTCCCCAAGCACAACTTCCCAACCCACATTACTCATCTTCTGCATATCCTGTCCTTTCCTTCATAGTCCTTTATTAAATTTTATTTAATGCAGCAAAAAGGGATTTTCTTCTCCTTGTGATAACTTGCACCTGGTTGCCAAGTTAACAACCAGAAATGTCTATAACGTGACTCAGGTGAGGAAGAGCAGACATTCTTAGCTTAATTGGATTGCTGCTGCTGCTGCTAGGTCGCTTCAGTCGTGTCCAACTCTGTGTGCAACCCCATAGTCGGCAGCCCACCAGGCTCCCTCGTCCATGGGGTTTTCCAGGCAAGAGTACTGTAGTAGGTTGCCATTGCCTTCTCTGCTTAATTGGATTAATGTAAGACAAATGCTTCAAAGAAGTTAATCTTCACAGCATAAAATCTGTGTGTTTTTTTTTTCACATTTTATTCTAAAGCCAGATCATCTTCATTTTCTTACCTCTGAAGAGTTCCACTTGCTTTCTTCCCCAACAATGGGAAGCAGAGAAAACATGGAAAATGAAGAAAAGTATGTATACTCGGGTAGCATCTTATGGGTGAGGGTCTAACAGGTCCCTCTGATGATCAGAGTTGATTATGAGGTATCCTCTGAGAGTCTAGCATGTGACCCCCACATGTGGCTTAGAGACTTTAGAGGAGCTGCTGCTGAGTCTTTCCTCTTGTGGAGTTTGTACCACTTTGAAATATGTAACTTGAAACTGTAGTAAAAGACAGGATTAATATTCTTTTTGCTTCTGAATTTACAGTTGCCTGGCTGATTTTAGATACATTTTGTAGATTCTACTTCTCTCATTTCCATTATGAGGATATTATTAGCTTGAGTTTTCCTTGTATAATTATTAACAAATGTGTGATCTGTGTATTGTTTGGTTGCTACACTCCATAATAGAAGCTTTCCGAGGGTAGTGACTATATGAATTTCTTCACCCCTGTGTTTCAATTGCTTCATACAAGGCCTGGGGTAGAGTAAGTGCTAAATAATACTTTTTTAACTAATAAGAAGATGGCAGTCTGAGATAAGATGTTAGTTTCAAGTCCTGGAGCAGACCTAGAGGACAGGACAGGCACAAAAGTTAAGCAGGAGCTGGTAGTGGAACAGTACTGAGAGGAAATCTTAGGAGGGATCTGAGGGGAGTGAGTGGAAGAGACTGTTCAAGAAACTTTTTTTTTTTTTTTTAATCTATGCCCAAGTTACCTAGAATGCTCTATTGTATTCAGCTCGTTCATGATGTTGTTCATATCAATAAAATGATTTGATCAGGGGACTCACAAGATATTAGGAATCTCTTGACATGTTGGTGTAGCCAGTTATAGGAGATATTCACTTTTCTTTGACCTCAAATATGACACGTCTGTCACAAGTTTTAGTATCTCAGAGCAAAGATCATCTTAAGTATCTTGGAGAGTATGTGATGTTTCAGTTCAGTTCAGTTCAGTTGCTCAGTTGTGTCCAACTCTTTCTGACCCCATGGACTGCAGCACGCAAGGCCTCCCTGTCCATCACCAACTCCCAGAGTTTACTCACATGTCCATTGAGTCAATGATGCTATTCAACCATCTCATCCTCTGTTGTCCCCTTCTCCTCCTGCCTTCAATCTTCCCCAGCATCAGGGTCTTTTCCAGTGAATCAGTTCTTCACATCAGGTGTGAAGAACTAAAATCTCAGATTTCCTCTAAAATCTCAGATGCAAAGTATTGGAATTTCAGCTTCAGCATCAGTCCTTCCAATGAACACCCAGGACTAATTTCCTTTAGGATGGACTGGCTGGATATCCTTGCAGTCCAAGGGACTTTAAAGAGTCTTTTCCAACACCATAGTTCCAAAGCATCAATTCTTCACTACTCAGCTTTCTTTATAGTCCAACTCTCACATCCATACATGACCACTGGAAAAACCATAGCCTTGAGGAGATGGACATTTGCTGGAAAAGTAATGTCTCTGCTTTTTAACATGCTATCTAGATTGATCATAAATGTGATATTTGACTTCCCCTATAATAAATATAATAAGCAGAGTTTCATATCTTCTTGAATTCCTCTCCTTATGGGAACTGTTTGACTTTCAAAGTAGTCTATGTACTATTCTAGCATTCAGGGGAGCCATCTACATTCTCTTTGGGTTCAAAGATGGCTCCCCAGGCTGACAGTAAACTAAACATATATATTCAGAGACCTTGTTAGAGATCTATATCCTTCAGATACATATTCACACACACAAACACACACACACACATGCATGCCTACAGGCTATCACTTGGCTGTTGCCAATCAAAGCTGGATGAATCATTTAATCTACTTGATTGAATATTAATGTAGGACACAGAGATCATCACACTTCATGCCTACTCTATATGTCCATCTACACGTGTCTATCTTAGATCTCCTTACTGTCAAACTTCCTTTCTTTTCTTTCCAGTCCAAGGCAACAAACTCTCCTTCTCCAGTCTAATGTACAGTACTAGCCACCTGATCCAGTACCCTCAGGCTCCATTATCATGGGTTTTCTTGCCCTCCGTTGGTATAGGCCAGCTAGATCTTGCAGCTCCTGTGTGATACAGTCTCTTTTTTCATTATCTGGTCCAGTGTCTCTGACTGGGTTTATGTGACTTAACTGTATGTATAGGCCTGGGTTCCTAGAGCAGAGATGAAGGTAATTCATGATTATCTTCTTGAATCTACCTTATGCAGTCTTCCTGCTCTTAATGGGGAAGGGATGGGCAAGTTCTGAATCATCAGAAGGTTCAGAGATATCTTGGAGGTAAAGTCCTTGGAGACATCCATCCAGATTTCTCACTCCATATGTCAAGCTCTTAGACTTCTTCCAATTCCAACTCCAACCTTGTCACAACATTTCTTGATTAACCATTGCACTATCTTTGAAGTCTAGCCATTTAAAACCTTGGATTTGATTTAGCTTTTTCTGCTTGGCCACAGCAAGAGATGAGAGTTCTTGTGAAGTACTGAAAGACTCTTTGACTCTCATACTTAGTTTTCTATGGTATTGATTATGGTCATCTTTTTGTTATCTTCTGCAGGATCAAAGTATTAGTGTAACAACTATATAATTCTATTATTCTTTGATTTATCAACCCCTCTTCCTTCTTACCTTTCAATACCTGAATTATTTCACTATCCAGACATCTCCCACCAGGGCTACATTATTCCAGGTCACCATCTTGAAAGCTTTAACTACTGAACTTCTCAGTTGTGCCGGGAGATGTCTACATTTCACATAACAAAATGAATAGGAACTATAAGACCAGTGAGATGGTAAGATTCAGTCACCAAACCCTATTTTATAGCCTCCTGTTGCTAACTACTTTGAGTATTGTCTGTATTCCCTGGCTTTTCTAGGTAGCAGATGCTGAAATGGAGTTAGGAGTGCAAACATCTGGGAAAAGTGTGCTCTTGGCAATCTTGACCAACAAGAGCAAAGCTAGAGGAACCACACTTCCTGATTTCAAACTACATTACAAACTACAGTAGTCTAAACAGTATGGTATTGGCATAAAAAGACACATATACAAATAGAACACAATAGAGAATCCAGAAATAAACTCATGCTTATGTCATCAGTTAATTTTTAATAATGAACCAAGAATGCACAATGGGGACAGAACAGTTTTTTCAATAAATGGTATTCAGAAAACTGGATGTTCATAAGCAAAAGATTAAAACTGGACCCTCATCTCATAGTAAACTAAAAAAATCAACTCAAAATGTAAGACCTGAAAGAAAAAGCTTTTGGAAGAAACTAAGGGATAATCTCTTTGACATTGGTCTTGGCAACGATTTCTTGAATTTGACAACAAAAGGAAAAAAAAAACAACAAAAGCAAAAATTAACAAGAGGGGCTATATCAAAGTAAAAAACTCCACAGCACAGGAATCATTCCATCAGCAAAATGATAGGCAGTCTATGAAATAGGAGAAGCTATTTGCAAAATCAGTTCAGTTCAGTTCAGTTCAGTTCAGTCACTCAGTTGTGTCCGACTCCTTATGACCCCATGAATTGTAGCACGCCAGGCCTCCCTGTCCATCACCAACTCCTAGAGTTCACTCAGACTCGTGCCCATCGAGTCGTGATGCCATCTAGCCATCTCATCCTCGGTCATACCCTTCTCCTCCTGCCCCCAATCCCTCCCAGCATCAAATAGATATCTGGTAAAGAGTTAACATTCAAAACATATAAGGGGCTCACACAACTCAAAAGGAAATCACAACCAGCCTGATTAAAAAAATGGGCAGAGGAACTGAATAGACAAGTTTCCAAAGTAGACATACAGATGACCAACAGGTACGTGAAAAGGTAGTCACTTTTTTTTAGTATCACTAATCACAAGGGAAATACAAGTCAAAACCATAGTGAGATCTCTTCACACCTGTTATAATGGCTCTCATCAAAAGTAGGAGATAAGTGTTGGTGAGGATATGGAGAGAAAAGAACCCTTAAACACTGCTGGTGGGAATACAAATCAGGGCATGACTGTAGAAGGCAGTATGGAGGTGCTCAAAAAAATTACACTTGATATTAATATATGACCCAGTAATTCCATTTCTGGGTAAATATTCTAAGAAAAGGAAATCACTGTCTTAAAGAGACAGCTGCCCCATGATCATTGCAGCACTATTTATATTAGCCAACACATTGAAACAACCTAAGTGTGTCTATCTGGTGGAGAAGGCAATGGCACCCCACTCCAGTACTCTTGCCTGGAAAATCCCATGGACGGAGGAACCTGGTGGGCTGCAGTCCATGGTGTTGCTAAGAGTCGAATATGACTGAGCGACTTCACTTGCACTTTTCACTTTTATGCATTGGAGAAGGAAATGGCAACCCACTCCAGTGTTGTTGCCTAGAGAATCCCAGGGATGCGGGAGCCTGGTGGACTGCCATCTATGGGGTCACATAGAGTAGGACATGACTGAAGTGACTTAGCACAGCAAGTGTGTCTATCAGTGGATGGATAGTTAAAGAAAATGTGGTATTCACATAAAAATACATACACAATAGAACATTATTTAGCCATAAAAAAGGAAAAAAAATTTTTTTGGTCACCATTTGTGACAACACAGTGGACCTCAAAGGCATTATGCTAGGTGGACTAAATCAGAGAAAAGCAAATACTGTATGCCCTCACTTCTACGTGGAATCTAAAATAACTAGGAAAACAGAGAACAAATGGCGATCAGCTGAGTTTGGGATGGGGAGTGGGGAAAATGGGTAAATGAAAAGGTACAAACTTTTAGTTATAGGATAAATATTTCTGAGGAAGTAATGTATAAGATGATGATGATATTTAACACTATATTATATATCTGTGAGTTGCTAAGAGAGTGAAAGTGAAAGTGTGCTCAGTCATGTCCGACTCTTTGCGACCCCATGGACTACAGCCTACCAGGTTCCTCTGTCCATGGGATTTTCCAGGCGACAATAGTGGAGTGGTTTGCCATTTCCTTCTCCAGAGGATCTTCCCAACCCAGGGATCGAACCCAGGGCTCCCGCATTGTAGACAGACGCTTTACCACCTGAGCCACCAGGGAAGCACTGCTAAGAGAGAACATCTTGAAAATTCTCATTGGAAGAAAGAAAATTGGGGTGATTGCTTAAATTTACTGTCAAATACTGTATGCCCTCACTTCTACGTGGAATCTAAAATAACTAGGAAAACAGAGAACAAATGGCGATCAGCTGAGTTTGGGATGGGGAGTGGGGAAAATGGGTAAATGAAAAGGTACAAACTTTTAGTTATAGGATAAATATTTCTGAGGAAGTAATGTATAAGATGATGATGATATTTAACACTATATTATATATCTGTGAGTTGCTAAGAGAGTGAAAGTGAAAGTGTGCTCAGTCGTGTCCGACTCTTTGCGACCCCATGGACTACAGCCTACCAGGTTCCTCTGTCCATGGGATTTTCCAGGCGACAATAGTGGAGTGGTTTGCCATTTCCTTCTCCAGAGGATCTTCCCAACCCAGGGATCGAACCCAGGGCTCCCGCATTGTAGACAGACGCTTTACCACCTGAGCCACCAGGGAAGCACTGCTAAGAGAGAACATCTTGAAAATTCTCATTGGAAGAAAGAAAATTGGGGTGATTGCTTAAATTTACTGTGGTAATTATTCTGCAACATATACATGTATGAAAGCATTAAATCATGAACCTTAAACTAACTCAATATTTTGTCAATTATTGCTTGATAAATTTAGGTAAAACACAAAACAGCAAAAAAAATTAAGTATATTACTCATTACTGCTAAGGTGATATGCATAAAGTATAGGAAGCATGGCTAATTGAACATACTAGGAAAGTGCAGCAAGGACTGAGTAAACCTGGATCCCTATACTAGTCCAGCTTGCCATGTTCTAGGTTTTTGATGATAATAATGACAACAACAACAATAAATTTGGGCTCTATTAAAGGTAAGTTATTTTAACAACAACAGTAATGAGTTTTAGGCGTTTTTTTGCTAATTGTTGTTTTGAAGTTTTATTCCAAAGTATATTGTGTGTATGACTATCAAATATTTGCATTTATTGCTCTTTTCTCACTGACAAATAATCAATTTTGTAAAGATCCCAGAGATATTTGGTAGGAAAGTGTACAGTTAGCAAGGTAGAAAGTGTTCTTTCTGTTCCATAGTTACTCTCTTGTTCCCATGTTAAATGAAAATGTTATTAAAATATTTCCATTTCTATGTCTTTGTTTTTTATTTGCTTTGCCAGTCATTGAGAAAATATGTTAAATCTCTATTTTGATTAAAAAAATAAATTTATTAGTATTGGTTTTGAATTATAGTTTGATATTAATCTCCCTTACTTTGTATCCCCTTGCATGTATCTGAAATGCATTTATCTGGTCTAATATACACACTGGAACGTGTATAAATTGTGATTCTACATCTTGATGATTTTTCACAAACTGCACATCACCTGGGTTACCATCACCTACATCAAGAAATAGAATATTTTAGTATGTCAGAAGGCCCTGGGATGGGACTCATGGGGTATGAATCATGGAACTCTCATATCAGGCATCCATTCCCATGCCTGATGCTTGTGACGGGTCCATGTGTGTGGTGTTATCCCACCATAATGAATGATGTGGGAGGGATCTTTGGATTGGATTTTGTGATGAAAATTCATTTTCCTCAGCATAACTGGTACATTTCTCACCAGACACAGATTGGATAGATTGAATCTCTAAGTGTTGTCAGCCTCATTGCTGTTGGAAGGGGTAAGCTTCCTTGAGAATGGAACAGCCTACTCCAGGAAAGCAACAATAAGAAGCAGACAAAGAGAACCTGCAATCCAGCCTCATTATCCAGTTCTAGACAAAGACCAGCCTGCAGATTAATTAATCTTTTCACTCCATTGGACTGAGCCAATAGTCTCTTAAATTGTTTAAACCAGTTTAGATTGATCCCAGAGTCCCCTGATTTTCAGGTATACTCAATAAGTATAATAATACAAAATATCAAAATCTTTGTGGGAGGCGGGGTGGAAAGTCAGCCAGGCATTTTACAGAGTCGTCCATCTACCTGTCCTAATTTATAGCTCAGCACTGCACAACTGTACCTCCATCTAGCCATTCCTTCCTCTCTGGCTCACCTCCCCTCACTGCTTTCTTCTTTTCCCCTTTTAAACTTTTATTCAATCATTATTTCCACCTCCTGTTGAGCGATGTCACGGTGCAATTAAATCTCTTGTGTTGGGAAATGTTTATTCCCTATAGGAATATATGGGAGTGGTGCTCCAGGTTTTGTGCTCTTGAGCTTTGTCACCTGAGAGGCCAAGTTTAAACCTCTTTAGTTATTGTGCAAAAACACAAGAAAGCATGTACCAACTGATTGCAAGTTCTCCAGGGATGGGTTCTTCAGGGCATGTGATTCATGTCATATAATGTTCTAGAATCAGTGCACTGAATCACTGAGCTATGTTTTAAGGATGTTTTGACTAGAGGCAAAACTTCTGATCATGTAGCATGAACATTATTATATTGCAAGTTCACGCCTCCTACCTGTTTTGTTGTGGCTTCATCTTTATGTCTTCAGTTGTAGAAGATCTTTTGTGATAGATTTCTGTCTTTTTCACTGATGGTTGTTTACATGTTGTGATTTTGGTGTGCTCATGAGAGGAGGTGAGCTTAAGTCCTTCTGCTCCACCATCTTGATCCTCCAGGCTCTTGTACTTGAGAGATTTAAGGTAAAAAAGTGAAGATTCTTGCTATATGCTTGTTGGTGGGCTTTTCATTTACAGTTCATCTTCTATTGATAGTTGGAGATGCTGTTGAAGTGATCTCAGTGATCATGAATCATTGAACAGAGCTGAAACACTGGAATCAGTAACCTCTTTGGTGTTGATGCTATTCAATTTTGCTCTTTTCAGAGAAAAAGTTTGGACAATAATTAGAGGTGTGTATTCGGAGGGCACTAATCATCAAGTCTTAGAAGATTTTCACTGGGAAGGAATGGGTAAATAAGTCCAACTCAGATCTTTTTCACCCGGAAGGCTGAAATCTAGAAAAGAGAGTGATCTGCCTAAGTATTTCATGTCAGAGAGCTATTAATACAGCATGAGGGTCTCTAAGTTATTAAGTGGAGCATCTATAGTCAGTTGCTATTTACATCATGAACATTTTGTTTTATAACATGCTTTTCATCAGCCCTTTAGAGGTTTTCCACTTTGTGTTGTTCAGTTTCCAAGTTGTGTCTGACTCTTCATGACTCCATGAACTGCAGCATGCCAGACTTCCCTGTCTCTTTCCATCTCCTGGAGTTTGCCCAAGTTCATGTCCATTGCATTGGTGATGCCATCCAACCATCTCAACCTCTGTCACCCACTTTTCCTTCTTTGTATGTTTGTTTGTATGATACTTTAAATTTTCTAGTGCTCAAAACCTATCCACTTTGAAAATTTGTAACTGAATATGCATCATTATTTCTCTCCATTAGAAATTAGTTTAAATACTTGGCCTGCAGAGTCTATTTTTGTTAATTTAGGAGTTTTTTGACAACAAAAATATAATTTATAGACATTTGATTTTAGTACATGCCTATATCCAAACTCAGAAAGAAGTCAACTTGCCTTCTGCTGTTTGCTAATATTGTAATGACCTTTTTAAAAGACAACATTACATGTCTTCAACTTGCTGTCTTTGTCTTCTTGGATTTCTCATCTCCCACAGTTAACTTCCATTGATTTTTACAGTGTCACAGAGAACCAGAAGATCTCCATTTAGTGCTAAACTGTCAACAAATACATTTTGATTTGAGCAAGTTCGCCTTTCTCCTGTCTTTCTCCTGCCTCATTGCCCTTCCACCCTTGACTGCTTATGAGGTAGTTGTTCACTCTCATCCCTCATTCAGAAATTATCTTTTCCTCTTTGAAGTATCTAATACATTTGTTATTACCCTTTTCCCCAGTACTGTTTATACTGATTTTACTTTTCATGTAGATAGAACATTCCTATAAAGTTGAGTCTGCATTTTCCTAATTTTTGTTTTCATTTATTCAAGAAAAAATTGGTTTAGCATTTGTTATGTATCAGAAACTCTTGTAGGCATAGTGAGTATAATCTTTGCAATCCTGGTATTTATATTTAGTGAGAGAGATAGTGTGTGTGTACACACACACACAAATATATATGTAAATGCAAATCAGTAGGAGCTATTGAAGAAAATAGAGCACAGTGTGAGAGGTAGGAGTTATAAGTACTGGCTTAGGGAGTGAGACCGTATTTTCCATTTTAGGCTGTGTGGTTTGCTCTCTGTTGAACTCTGGTACCCAAGGTTTGTCTCAGAGTATACAGGCTAAAAATGGTAGGTGCTCAATCAGTGTTGAGTAATTAATGATTAATTGAACACCTTGATGAGAAATTTAATCGTGAGAAAGAGAAGAGAACGAAAGAGAGAAGGAAAACTTTAAATTATAAGTTTACAGTGAATAAAACATGGGCTTTTCCTTAAATCATTATCTCTTAAGGTTCCACCAATGAGAACTGACACCACATGTTTCTCATCTGACAAGTCCCAATATATTTGACCTATCGGCAAAAATCAATGGGTATAAAGCCAGTTCACATAGTTACAGATCACCTCAGGTAGGAACATTTAAATTACACTTTCTTTGTGTGTTTCTGCAGAGAGTTGTCACTTTTAACCAAGCCAAGCACAGTCATTTTGAACTAATGAATAGTTTAAAAAAGTATATATCATTGTTGTTGTACTTAGACTTATTAGAATCTTATAAAACTTTTTTGTGGGTTATCTTTTTCCATTTGTCATTTTTTGAGGCATTATTTTTAATTGAAAATGTTAATCCATTGAACTTTTATTGTGGTAAAATATATGTAATATAAGTTTTACTACTTTTAAATATACAATTCTAAAGTAGTAAGTACCTAGTGCATTTTTATATTTATGGAAGTTCAAATTGTCTCACTTGTTCTATTTTCAAAAATCTTTAAGTGTTTCTTAGTTCAGAGCCTTTTGAATGAAATGAGGAGAGTGCTAGCCCACATTTGCTTTCTTCTTATGGCCCTATGTTCTGATTAGCATAAGCAAACAGGAGCTTTATTTTTTGTGGTCTTAAATTTCATATTTACATGAAGTTGAGAAAATAGATGCTATCTTTAGCAGAGTTTTATGAATGGGATCTGAGTTTTAGAATATTCCTATTGTTTTAACACTGAATTTGATTTTCAAACTACATGGTGTTTGCAATAAAACTCTGATATTATTTTGTATGTATCAGATAAGATTTCTAAGTTACAATAATCAGCCATTCTCCAAAATTGTCAAACTAGATTTCTATCAGGATGGGCTCCTCTTTATATTTTTTGCCAAGGTTGTTTGGGTTAATGCAGATGCTGACTCAGAACTGTTAGACTGTGACTTTGTAAGCTATGTTCCTAAAACAGTATATGCTCTACTGTTGACATGAAAAGGCAGAACCAAAGCTCTGTGTTTGACTTCATCCTCTTGGGCTTTTCTAATTTTCCTGAACTACGGAGGCAGCTCTTTTGGGTGTTCTTGGTTGATTATCTGGTGACTCTGCTGGGAAATGCCATCATCATAGTCGTCATCTCATTGGAACAGAGCTTCCACGTTCCCATGTACTTGTTTCTCCTGAACTTGTCTGTGGTGGAAGTGGGTTTCAGTGCAGTCATCATGCCTGAGATGCTGGTGGTCCTCTCCAGTGAAAACACTACGATCACTTTTGCAGGCTGTTTTTCACAGATGTATTTCATTCTTCTTTTTGGGGGGACTGAATGTTTTCTCCTGGGGGCAATGGCTTATGACCGATTTGCTGCAATCTGCTATCCTCTGAGCTACCCAGTGACTATGAACAAAATGGTTTTCACAAAATTAGTGATGTTCTCGTGGGTCTCAGGGATCATATGGCCACTCTCCAAAATTGCCAAACTGAATTTCTGTCAGAATGAGTTCCTCTTTATATCTTCTCCTAAGAATATCCAGGGTTGAATGAAAACATAGCTACTGAATTGTTACTTCATAATTTATACACTATGCCCATAAATGCAACATATGCTCCACTATTGAAATGAAAAGGCAAAATCAAAGCTCTGTGGTTGAGTTTATCCTCTTGGGCTTTTCTAACTTTCCTGAACTCCAAGGGCAGCTCTTTGGGAATTTTTTGATTATTTATCTGCTGACACTGATAGGAAATGCCATCATCATAGTTGTCATCTGCCTGGAACAGAGCCTGCATGTTCCCATGTACCTGTTTCTCCAGAACTTGTCTGTGGTGGATGTTAGTATCAGCGCAGTCATTATGCCTAAAATGCTGGTGGTCCTCTCCAAGGAAAAAACGTCAATTTCGTTTGTGAGCTGCTTTGCACAGATGTATTTTATTCTTTTTTTTGGTGGGACTGAGTGTTTTCTCCTAGGGGCAATGGCTTATGACCGATTAGCTGCAATCTGCTCTCCTCTGAGCTACCCAATGATTATGAACAAACGAGTTTTTATGAAATTAGTTACAGGCTCATGGACTTTGCGTTTCATGTTAGGTACTGTACAAACAACATGGGTTTCTAGTTTTCCCTTTTGTGGCCCCAGTGAAATCAATCATATCTCTTGTGAAACTCCAGCAGTGCTAGAGCTGGCATGTGCAGACACATTTTTGCTTGAAATCTATGCCTTCACTGGCACCATTTTGATTATCATGGTTCCTTTCATGTTGATAATTCTGTCTTACATTCGAATTCTCTTTGCCATCCTGAAGATGCCATCAACCACTGGGAGGCAAAAGGCCTTTTCCACCTGTGCCTCCCATCTCACATCTGTTACCCTCTTCTATGGCACAGCCAGTATGACTTACTTACAACCCAAATCTGGCTACTCCCCAGAAACCAAGAAGCTGATGTCCTTGTCTTACTCACTTTTAACACCTCTGCTGAATCCACTGATCTACAGTCTGAGAAACAGTGAGCTGAAAAGAGCATTGATAAAATTATGGCAAAGAAAAGTGGATTTACATACATTCTGACTATGCTGAGAGGTCTACGTGATAATACTGCTGGACTGAACTTTATTTAAATTTAATAAATGGCAAAGATGGTTTTCCAAATTTGCTGGTATATTGAGTGCAGCACTTTCACAGCATCATCTTTCAGGATTTGAAATAGCTCCACTGGAATTTCATCACTTCCACTAGCTTTGTTTATAGTGATGCTTCCTAAGGCCCATTTGACTTCACATTCCAGGATGTCTGTCTCTAGGTGAGCGATCACACCATCGTGATTATCTGGGTCTTGAAGCTCTTTTTTGTACAGTTCTTTTGTGTATTCTTGCCAGCTCTTCTTAATATCTTCTGCTTCTGTTAGGTCCAGACTATTTCTGTCCTTTATCGAGCCCATCTTTGCATGAAATATTCCCTTGGTATCTCTAATTTTCTTGAAGAGATCTCTAGTCTTTCCCATTCTGTTGTTTGCTTCTATTTCTTTGCATTGATCAAAAGCTGAGGAAGGCTTTCTTATCTCTTCTTGCTATTTTTTGGAACTCTGCATTCAGATGCTTATATATTTCCTTTTCTCCTTTGCTTTTTGCTTTTCTTCTTTTCAGAGCTATTTGTAAGGCCTCCCCAGCAGCCATTTAGCTTTTTTGCTTTTCCATGGAGATGGTCTTGATCCCTGTCTCCTATACAATGTCACGAACCTCCATCCATAATTCATCAGGTGCTCTATCTATCAGATCTAGTCCCTCAAATCTATTTCTCACTTCTACTGTATAATCATAAGGGATTTGATTTAGGTCATACCTGAATGGTATAGTCGTTTTCCCTACTTTTTTCAATTTAAGTCCTAATTTGGCAATAAGGACAAGCAGTGTCAGACTTTATTTTGGGGAGCTCCAAAATCACTGCAGATGGTGACTGCAGGCATGAAATTAAAAGACGTTTACTCCTTGGAAGAAAAATTATGACCAACCTAGATGGCATGTTGAAAAGCAGAAACGTTACTTTGCCAGCAAAGGTCCGTCTAGTCAAGGCTATGGTTTTTCCAGTGGTCATGTATGGATGTGAGAGTTGGACTGGGAAGAAAGCTGAGCAGTGAAGAATTGATGCTTTTGAATTGTGGTGTTGGAGAAGACTCTTGAGAGTCCCTTGGACTGAAAGGAGATCCAACCAGTCCATTCTGAAGGAGATCAGCCCTGGGTGTTCCTTGGAAGGAATGATGCTAAAGCTGAAACTCTAGTACTTTGGCTACCTCATGCGAAGAGTTGACTCATTGGAAAAGACTTCAATGCTGGGAGGGATTGAGGGCAGGAGGAGAAGGGGACAACAGAGGATGATGGCTGGATGGCATCACTGACTCGATGAACGTGAGTTTGAGTGAACTCTGGGAAAAGGTGATGAACAGGGAGGCCTGGCATGCTATGATTCTTGGAGTCTCAAAGAGTTGGACATGACTGAGTGACTGAAATGAACTTAAAGACTGTTTGCATTTCTTGGTATAAATATGCTTAATTTTTGAGTTCTACAAATTTGATAATATAGTAGAACATCTTTATATATTAATGGTTTTATTCTTTTTTTATAGATGCATAATATTCCTTAATATTAGATGTCACACAGTTTCTTCAAAAATTTTTTTATTGGTGGCCATATGGGTGTGGTCAATTTTTTGTTCCTCTAGAGAATGCTAAATAAAGAAACTAGTTTTATACTTTCACAAACATTGTTGCTTTAATTTCTGTAGTATAGGTTTCATAGTGTGGTTTTTATGGAGTAAATAATCTGAGTTTGCAAACTTTCATTAATGTTACCAAACTTTTAAAAAATGATATTAATAATTTTGTATTGATTCTGAAAGCCCACTTTGTCCTACTGACTAGTTTCATCTCCAGGAAACCAAAAAACAGAAAGATGAGCTTTTTATTTTTTGAGTGAAAATATGTCCATGCATGAGTTGAAAAAACAGCTCTTTATTGAGAATGACCACACTGGTTCTATTCAAGGGCCTATGGACATTATAATCCAAAACTGTATTTCATTTGGTTATTTTAGAATATATTCTTCCAGTGTGTTACTATTTTTGAGAGTAATTTATCATACTTCATTTTCACTTATAAGCCATGGTCTGGAAATCTTGTTAAAATTTCTGCTATAGAGCAAAAATGCCCTCAACACCTCAACATTTGTCAAACAGTATATGATTTTTTTTTCTTGTAGAATATAAACATGATATTGTGCTTGTTCTGTATTATTTATGAATCATATCAATCTATGCATATCTTTTCCAGAAAGAATAATTAGACACTGCAAAAATATACTATCTCATTCTTGTTTCTTATTTTAATGTTGCTAGAAGACAACAGAAAGTGTCTGACATTGAATCTACTCCAAAGGAATACCACTGTTTGTTTCAGCTTAAAGTGACTTTTGAAAAAGAGGTTGAAGCACTTTATCTTCATAAAACAATCATTGATTTTTGAAAGCATTTAAAAAATAATTTTATTTATTTATTTTTGACTGCACTGGGTCTTTGTTGCTTTGTGGGGACTTTCTCTAGTTGTGAAGAGTGGGAGCTACTCTAGTGATGATGCGTGGACTTCTCATTGTGGTGGCTTCTCTTGTTGCAGAGCACAGGCTCTGGGTGCTAGGGCTTCAGCAAGGTGAGCACATGGGCTTGGCAGTTGTGGCTCACAGGCACTAGAGCACAGGCTTAGTAGTTGTGGCCTGGAGGCTTAGTTGTCTGCAGTATGTGGGATCTTCTTGGATCAGGGATTGAGCCCATGTGCCCTGCCTTGGCAGGCAGATTCTTATACACTGAGCCACCAGGGAAGTCCAATGAAACAACCATTGATTTTGATGGGAAAAAACTTTTCTTTATACTCATATGTACCCCTGCCAAAAATGGGAGTAAAGTGTAACTTCAACTTTCAACAAAATAAAACAAAACAAAGAAACTTCATTAGTAGGTTGCTGAAATCTTGTGAATAATATATGAATGTTGTACAATAGTGTTCCTAGTAAGACATCAAAGAAACATCTACAAAAAACTTTAATTGAATCTCATCCCTTGATATCTTGAAATTTCTTTCTCATAACTCTTATAAGGACTAATTAAGTAAAACATCTAAAAACAGATAAGAAAATGAAGCTAAAAACAGAGTTTCCTATTAATCATTCTTTAGTTCACTTGTTCATTTATTGATTACATAATAATGAATAAAACAATCAATTTTTCTTTTAAAATGCTTTAATTTTTATCTTTTTACCAGTTTTATTGAGATATAATTGACAAAATTGTATGTATTTAAAGTGTACAAAATGATGATTTGACACACATATAGGTTGTGAAATGATGACCACAATCAAGTTAATTAACATATCCATTACCTCACATAGTCACCTCTTTGGGAGTTGGAGAACACCTGGTATCTACTCTCAGTCAATTTTAAGAATAGAATACACTATTATTGACCACAATTATGTCAGGGGAGTGTGTAATTTCCTGAGTTCTGTCTCATCACAACAAAAAGTTGAAGCAATGGACCAGTGTTACAGCTCCATGTGACAGCTCAGTTTTATTTAGAAAATAAAGGAAAATGCGTCCTCGAGGCATGAGGGCATACTGACCCAAAAGATGAGAAGAGAAGAGAGAGAGAGACCCCCGGTCCTTTGGCTCCTCTTTTTATATGTTTTTTTCTCTTTCCCCTGGGCCTGCCCTATGTAAATTGGGATAGCCAGGAGTGCTGTTTGTTCTACCTGGGGGCCTCACTCCAGTCCTCGGACCTTCTTTTGTTCTATTTTTGGATTTTCCCTTCCTTGTCTTTTAGCCACCGCCATTCTGGCCTCCTTTTTCCTATTCTAACTACCTAACACTCCTCCTTCAAGAGATGGGAGGCCCAATTCTTTGGGAATAGGGGCGGCAAGGTCTTTCTGGCTTCTTCCTGCTGAACTGGGATGGCGAGGGATATTGGGCCTCCCTCTCTTGCTAGTCTCAAGCCTCAGAGTCCTTATAGTGGTATCCATCTAAGGGTGAGGGATATTTTTTGTGGTTGGCTGTAGTTTTATATATCCTTGTTAAACTGGCACTGCTTGTTGACTTGTGCAGACACAAAACAGGTTAGACAATTCATAATACAGGGAGAAATCATGAGCAGCATCAATATAGTGATAACAAGGACTAGTAGGGGCATTAGCCAACTCCAAATTTCCATCACCAGGAGGATCCCCTGAAGAGGGATTGTAGCCACTCTGAGAATTCTCCAGCTCATTCTTTGAGATCCTGTATAATCTGAATGTTTTTCTTGAGGACTGTGAGACTTTCTTTAGCTTAGCTGGAGACATTTACCTAGAAACAACATATCTCATTCAAAATGGCTCAAGTCTCTCCTTGTTCAGGGATCAGAAGATCTATCTCCTGTCTGTTTTGGAGTGCAACCCACACCAAGCTGTGTTGGCTCTTTAGAGCAGTCCTAAGAAATCTTATCCCCTAATTTTTGGGGTATTAATTAGAATGGCACTCATTTGTAGTCCTGGATAGGTATCTGAGATCTCCTGAGGGCTCACAGGTGTATTGAGTGTCCTCTTCTGTTTTCTTCCACAGTTTGACTCATGAGTAGTGAATCCAGAAGTCATTTCCTGGTACCTTGACTGCTATGGGGGTAGAAAGTATTACATGGTAGAGGCTCTTCCATGTGGGCTGAAGTTGAGTCTTTGGGGACCCATCTTTCCAGACTTTAATTAGGACTGAGTCCCTGGAGCATATAGTGGTGACTCCTTAGAATCTTTTGGGTCCTAGTTGACATGCCACAAGTGTATATCTTATTGGAATTGCCCATTGACCATAGTGTAAGAGCACAGGGTCTGAGCCTCTGAATCTGGGAAGAGGTCATTGACATAAACAAAAGGTCTCCCATATAGCATCTCATAAGGACTAAGATCAACCTGTTCCTTAGGGGCAATACAGGAGTGGAGGAGAGCTATTGGTAAAGCCTCCTTCCATCCCAGGGAGGTCTCCTGGATTATCTTATTTATCACTGATTTTAAGAATTGGTTGGCTCTTTCTACTTTTCCTGAAGACTGAGGCCTCCAGGCACAATGGAGATAAGTAATGCCCAATGCTTTAGAAATCCCTTGGGTGACTTTAGAAGTAAATGATGTCCTATTGTCATTTAGTAATGACCTGGGCAGACCAAATCTTGGAATGAGTTCATGGAGCAGTTTTCTTACCACCTCCTCAGCCTTCTCAGTCCAGGTAGGAAAGCCTCCAATCCATCCTGTGGATGTATCTATCATGACTAATAGGCATTTATACCCTTGAGGAACTGGCATCTGGGTGAAGTCCATCTGCCAATCCTGTTGGACAGTCTGGGCCAGCTGGGGTTTCATCAAGAGGCTTTTGAGTTCCTTTTCACTTTCTGCCATAAGGGTGGTGTCATCTGCATATCTGAGGTTATTGATATTTCTCCCAGCAATCTTGATTCCAGCTTGTGCTTCTTCCAGCCCAAGCTCCTTGGAGACTGTTTAACTGGCAAGTGGGACAAGAGGAGACCACTTGCCTTATAGTCATTTGGAGGCTTGTTCATCTGAAGGATTTTTCTAGTAATCTTTGGAGGGCCTTTTCTCCTAAATGAGTGGTTGCATTTAAGGAGTTAACCAACTTCCATTGGAGGTTCCCAGGCAGAAAAAGGAGTCCTTCCTTTTGGAACCACCCCATATGATCTTCTTGAAAGCCCTCACTTTTAGCTTTGAGAGTCTCATCTTAAATATATGATGGAATTTCTGGCAAATTAGTCTGTGGAACTAAGGTGGCAACCCTGTTAAGTCATTGTTCTGTAATGCTACTCTCTTAGCTGCCTGATTGGCTGCTTGGTTCCCTCGTACCACTTCCATGCCCCTTTTTTGGTGCCCTTCACACAGATCAGGAAATGATCCCTTTCCCAGATGTGCTCAGGTTCATTATAATTCCAACTAGGATTTGAGGAGGGGACTGTAGTTTCCCCTACTGGGTATTTATCACTTGACATGTGAAGCCCTGTTGCACACCTTCAGGTTTCCTTTAAGACCCTATTATGCTCAGGGTCAGATAAAGTTTGACTAAATATGACCTTGATGTCCTTCCATATCAAGTCAAAGGCCAAGGTAATGTGTTGGAATGTATCTATATTTGCTTGGGTCGTCTGTATAGCTACCCAGGTCTTGTTTGATCGTTTTAGTTCTAAGAGGGAGAAGGGCTTATGGACCTGGGTTTCTCCAAATTCTCCTCCAGTTTTGACTAAGGGACATACTTGAGTTGGCTTTTGTGGAGGGGGTGCTCCCGGATATGGGGCATGTTTGGATACAAGGAAGGAGCACCAGGCAACTCAGGAGCTGTGGGATGTGAGCCTTCATGGGGAGCAGGGGTTCCTTCTTGTCTGTGTCTAACACCATTTGCCTAGTAGGCTCACTTTTAGGGTGTACTACAATCCCATACTTACAACAGAGTTCCTTCATATCTCTTAGCTGTAAGAAAATTTGGAATGAGGGATCTCTGTCCATTTCCCCTGTCTTTTCCAGAATAATTCTAGCTGCAGGATAGTATTGTAATTTAAACTCCCACCCTCAGGCCAGTGTTCCTTGTCCCCTAGAGGATACTGTGGCCATGCAGTGGTGCAAAAGAATTTAAAGAGACTTCTTACAGTTAGACGATTGAACAGCTTTCAATTATCAAAGATGCATCTCAAGGGCATCTGTCAGGAAGTGGACTGGTTATTTCCCATCTGAAAGACAGTCATGAGAGGGAGGAAAAGAATAAACGAATAGACCTCCTTCAATTTTGATGGGTGGACTTCCTTAGGGGTTTCTTTTTGAAATTTATCCTACCCAGTACTGTTGCAACCTGAGAGCCAGGCATCCCTGGGTAAGGGTGCAGATTCCCAGGCAAGCTGAGGCATTACAGCCTCCTGTGATTGAATCCCCAGGCAGGTTGAGGCATGTCGGCCTCCTGAGAATTGGGTCCCTGGGCAGGTAGAGGCATGTCGACCTGCTGGGACGCCTGGACTGACGGATCCCCGAGCAGGTTGAGGCATGACAACATTTTGAGGACCAGATCCCTAGGCAGGTCGACCTCCTGGGACTCCCAGACTGAGCTGGGCATCGCCAAGGTCTCCAGCGTGACCAGTGCTGGGTAGGACTCAGTTCAGTTCAGTTCAGTTCAGTCGCTCAGTCGTGTCCAACTCTTTGCGACCCCATGAATCGCAGCACATCAGGCCTCCTTGTCCATCACCAACTCCCAAAGTTCACTCAGACTCATGTCCATCGAGTCAGTGATGCCATCCAGCCATCTCATCCTCTGTCGTCCCCTTCTCCTCCTGCCCCCAATCCCTCCCAGCATCAGAGTCTTCTGATGAGTCAACTCTTAGCATGAAGTGGTGAAAGAATTGGAGTTTCAGCTTTAGTATCAGTCCTTCCAAAGAAATCCAAGGGCTGATCTCCTTCGGAATGGACTGATTGGCTCTCCTTGCAGTCCAAGGGACTCTCAAGAGTCTTCTCCAACACCACAGTTCAAATGCATTAATTCTTTGGCACTCAGCCTTTTTCACAGTCCAACTCTCACATCCATACATGACTACTGGAAGGATTATGGGGTTGCAGTTTTAACTTATTGCCTGTTTGTTCACTGCAGATGGGAATAGATATCATGATGTAAAGAAATCCAAGCCTGTGTGCCAGGAGCCTCCATGGGAGATCCACCCATGACAAGGTCATGTGGAAGAGAACTGTTAAGCAAGGCTTCAGAACTCAAGGGGCTACCTAGGCTTTCTTGAGTATCTACCCCCAAACCAGAATCCATCTGTTTTACTATTTCATGACTTTCACCAACTCCTCTGACATTAACAGGGGGCTAACCCTGACCACATCATCATGATTGTCTGGGTCGTGAAGATCTTTTTCGTACAGTTCTTCTGTGTATTCTTGCCACCTCTTCTTAATATCTTCTGCTTCTGTTAGGTCCAGACCATTTCTGTCCTTTATCGAGCCCATCTTTACATGAAATGTTCCCTTGGTATCTCTAATTTTCTTGAAGAGATCTCTAGTCTTTCCCATTCTGTTCTTTTCCTCTATTTCTTTGCATTGATCACTAAAGAAGGCTTTTTTAACTCTTCTTGCTATTCTTTGGAACTCTGCATTCAGATGCTTACGTCTTTCCTTTTCTCCTTTGCTTTTCACTTCTCTTCCTTTCAGAGCTATTTGTAAGGCCTCCGGGCAGACAGCCATTTAGCTTTTTTGCATTTCTTTTCCATGGGGATGGTCTTGATCCCTGTCTCCTGTACAATGTCACAAACCTTCGTCCATAGTTCATCAGGCACTCTATCTATTAGATCTAGGCCCTTAAATCTATTTCTCCCTTCCACTGTATAATCATAAGGGATTTGATTTAGGTCATACCTGAATGGTCTAGCGGTTTTTCCTACTTTCTTCAGTTTGAGTCTGAATTTGGTAATAAGAAGTTCATGATCTGAGCCACAGTCAGCTCCTGGTCTTGTTTTTGTTGACTATATAGAGCTTCTCCCTCTTTGGCTGCAAAGAATATATTCAATCTGATTTCGGTGTTGATCATCTGGTGATGTCCATGTGTAGAGTCTTCTCTTGTGTTGTTGGAAGAGGGTGTTTGCTATGACCAGTGCATTTTCTTGGCAAAACTCTATTAGTCTTTGCCCTGCTTCATTCTGCATTCCTAGGCCAAATTTGCCTGTTACTCCAGGTGTTTTTTGAATTCCTACTTTTGCATTCCAGTCCCCTATAATGAAAAGGACATCTTTTTTGGGTGTTAGTTCTAAAAGGTTTTGTAGGTCTTCATAAAACCGTTCAACTTCAGCTTCTTCAGCATTACTGGTGGGGGCATAGACTCAGATAACTGTGATATTGAATGGTTTGCCTTGGAGACAAACAGAGATCATTCTGTCGTTTTTGAGGTTGCATCCAAGTACTGCATTTTGGACTCTTTTGTTGACCACGATGGCTACTCCATTTCTTCTGAGGGATTCCTGCCTGCAGTAGTAGATATAATGGTCATCTGAGTTAAATTCACCCATTCCAGTCCATTTTAGTTTGCTGATTCCTAGAATGTCAACGTTCACCCTTGCCATCTCTTGTTTGGCCACTTCCAATTTGCCTTGATTTATGGATCTGACGTTCCAGGTTCCTATGCAATATTGCTCTTTACAGCATTGGATCTTACTTCTATCACCAGTCACAGCCACAGCTGGGTAATGTTTTTGCTTTGTCTCCATCCCTTCATTTTTTCTGGAGTTATTTCTCCACTGATCTCCAGCAGTATATTGGGCACCTAATAACCTGGGGAGTTCCTCTTTTGGTATCCTATCATTTTGCCTTTTTATACTGTTCATGGGGTTCTCAAGGCAAGATTACTGAAGTGGTTTGCCATTCCCTTCTCCAATGGACCACATTCTGTCAGACCTCTCCAGCATGACCCGCCCATCTTAGGTTGCCCTGCAGGCATGGCTTGGTTCACTGAATTAGACAAGGCTGTGGTCCTAGTGTGATTAGACTGACTAGTTTTCTGTGAGTATGGTTTCAGTGTGTCTGCCTTCTGATGCCCTCTTGCAACACCTATCATCCTACTTGGGTTTCTTTTACCTTGGGCATGGGGTATCTCTTCACGGCTGCTGCAGCAAAGCACAGCTGCTGCTTCTTACCTTGGACGAGGGCTTCTCCTTACTGCTGCCGTTCCTGAACTGTACAAAAAAGATCTTCACGACCCAGATAATCATGATGGTGTGATCACTAATCTAGAGCCAGACATCTTGGAATGTGAAGTCAAGTGGGCCTTAGAAAAAGTTATTTCTCCACTGATCTCCAGTAGCATATTGGGCACCTACAGACCTGGGGAGTTCCCCTTTCAATATTCTATCATTTTGCCTTTTCATACTGTTCATGGGATTCTCAAGCAAGAATACTGAAGTGATTTGCCATTCCCTTCTCCAGTGAACCACATTTTGTCAGACATCTCCATCATGACCTGCCCATCTTGAATGGCCCCACATGCCATGGTTCAGTTTCATTGAGTTAGACAAGGCTGTGGTCCATGTGATTAGATTGACTAGTTTTCTATGATTATGGTTGTGTTTCTGCCCTCTGATGAATTTTTACTCTTCTGCAATATTTCTAATGAATAGAACATATTAGTCAAGTCTGTTACTTCAAACTGTTTATCTATATTTCTTTGAATGTTAAGGTGAAAGTATCTGCTAGGGATGCTCTTAAAAAGGGAACAGCCTTGTTCACCTCTCTATAGTCTATAACTAGCCTTCACTTATTAGTGGCTAGTTTAGCACAGGTCGTACCAGGGAATTGGAATGTGAAGTAGGAGGAATCAGTACCCATTCTTTAAGTCAGGCCAATACTGTCTCATATGTAAGGGATCGTTAACATTTTTACCATGCAGTGCCCACCAATAGCATTAAAGTCTTTAGTCTGTTCCATGAAATATTGCTAACTGAAGAGCTCCATTCTAGTAATGGATAGAGGGATAGTCTTGGCAGAAGGAACAGCAGTTACAACCAAACAAACTTTTGTTTTGGGGTTTTTTGTTTGTTTGTTTGTTTTTGCAGAACTGGGTTAATTTTAATAGATAAGTGGGTAATTATTACCTTAATCTTTCCTCCTCCCAAGCTGATCACCTCCTGTGTTGGGAGGAGAGTTGAGGGGTCCCTTTAAAACATGAGTGATTTCTGGGATAAGGGAGGTTTGAAAAACCATGTGCAACAGAGCCAGCCAGTGGTGGTTAGATTTTTAAATACAGAACTATAGTTGTTTCTTTTTTTTTTTAATTTTTAACTATTGGACTATAGTTGGTTTGCAATGTTATGTTAGTTTCAATTGTACAGCAAAGTGATTCAGTTATACACATATCTATTCTTTTTCCAATTATTTTCCTATTTAGTTTATTATAGAATATTGAGCAGAATCCCCTCTGCTATACAGTAGGTCTTGTTGGTTACCTATTCTAAATATAGGAGTGTATATATGTCAATCCAAACACCCAATCTATCCCTCCCACCCCCACCCTTCATTCCTGGTAACCAAAACTTCATTTTCTATGTCTGCACGTATCTCTGTTTTGTAAATAAGTTCATTTGTATCTTTTTTTTTGATTCCACAAATAAGTGATATGATATTTGTCTTTCTCTCTCTGACTTACTCCACTTAGTATAATAATCTCCAGACCCACCCATGTTGCCAAAAACAGCATTATTTCATGCTATTTAATGGCTGAGTCTCCATTGTACATATGTACCACATCTTCTTTATCCATTCATCTGTAGATGGACATTTAGGTTGCTTCCATATCCTGGCTTTTGTAAACAGTGCTGCAGCAAACATTGGGGTGCATGTATCATTTTGAACCATGGTTTTCTCTGGATATATGCCCAGGAGTGGGATTGCTGGATCACATGGTAGCTCTATTTTTAGTTTTTTAAAGAACTTTCATACTATTCCTCTGTAGTGGCTCTACCAGTTTGTAAAGTATAGGAGGGTTACCTCTTCTCTACATCCTCTCTATTTGAAGACTTTTTGATGATGGCTATTCTGACTGTTGTGAAGTGACATCTCATTGTAGTTTTGATTTGCATTTTTCAGTGGGTCAATGGTAAAGAATCCACCTGCAATGCAAGAGACTTGCAGAAGATGGGGTTCAATCCTTAGGTCAGGAAGATCCCTTAGAGAAGGAAATGGCAACCAACTCCACTATTCTTGCCTGGGAAATCCCATGGACAGAATTCCTGGCAGGCTACAATCCATTGGCTTACAAAAGAGTCAGACACAACTTCACAGCTAAACAACAACAACAACAATTAGCAATGCTGAACATCTTTTCTTGTGCCTCCTGGCTATATGTATGTCTTCTTTGGCAAAATGTATATTTAGGTGTTCTCTCCATTTTTTGATTGGGTCGTTTGTTTTTTTCAAACCACCATCACCCTGATACCAAAACCAAACAAGGATACCAAAGGGGAAAAAAAAGAAAAGAAAATTGCAGGCGAGTATCACTGATGAATATGGATGTAACAGTCTTCAACAAAATACCAGCAAACTGAATTCAACAATATATTGAAAGGATCATACACCATGATCAAATGAGAGTTTTCCTAGGGATGCAAAGAATTTTCGATATTCACAGACTAATCAGTGTCATGTACTATGTTAACAAATTAAAGAATAAAAACCACATGATCGTCTTCTGCAATATGTACAGAAGAAAACTTTTGACAAAATTCAACATACATTTATGATGAAAACACACCAGAAAGGGAACATAGATAGAACCTACTTCCACATAGTAGTGTATGTATGTATGTATGTGTGTGTGTCTGACTCTTTGTGAACTCCATGGACTCCATGGACTACTTTAGCATAATAAACCCATATATGACAAATCTAGAGCTAACATCATACTCAACCATAAAAAACTGAATGCATTTTCTCTAAGATCAGGAACAAGACAAGGATGTGCACTGTTATCATTCTTATTCAAGATTCTTTTAAAAGCCCTACTATGGGAATCAAGAAGAAAAAGAAATAAAAGGACTCCAAGTTAGAAAAGAATGCTGTCACTCTTTGTAGATGACATTATAAATACATAGAAAATCCTAAGTTCAGTTCAATCACTCAGTCCTGTCTGACTCTTTGCAACATCATGGACTGCAGCATGCTAGGCCTCCCTATCCATCACCAACTCCAAGAGGTTCCTCAAACTCATGTCCATTGAGTCGGTGATGCCATCCAACCATCTCATCTTCTGTCATCCCTTTGTCCTCCCACCTTCAATTTTTCCTAGCATCAGGGTTTCTTCAAATGAGTCAGTTCTTCAAATCAGGTGGCCAAAGTATTGGAGTTTCAGCTTCAACATCAGTCCTTCCAATGAATATTTAGGACTGATTTCCTTTAGGATGGATCTCCTTGCTGTCCAAGGGACTGTCAACAGTCTTCTCCAACACCATAGTTCAAAAGCATCAATTCTTTGGCACTAAGCTTTCTTTATAGTCCAACTTTCACATCTATACATGACTATTGGAAAAACCATAGCCTTGACTAGATGGACCTTTGTCAGCAAAATAATGTCTCTGCTTTTTAATATGCTATCTAGGTTGGTCATAACTTTTCTTCCAAGGACTAAGCATCTTTTAATTTCATGACTGCAATAACCATCTGCAGTGATTTTGGAGCCCAAGAAAATAAAGTCTGTCACTATATCTCATCTATTTGCCATGAAGTGATAGGACCAGATGCCATGATCTTAGTTCTTTGAATGTTGAGTCTTCAGCCAACTTTTTCACTCTCCTCTTTCACTTTCATCAAGAGGCTCTTTAGTTCTTCTTCACTTTCTGCCATAAGGGTGATGTCATCTGCATATCTGATGTTACTGATATCTCTCCTGGCAATCTTGATTCCAGTTTGTGCTTCATCCAGTCCAACACTTCTCATGATGTACTTTGCATATAAGTTAAATAAGCAGGGTGACAATAGACAGCCTTGACTTACTCCTTTCCTGATTTGGAACAAATCAGTTGTTCCATGTCCAATTCTAACTCTAACTGTTGCTTCCTGACCTGCATACAGATTTCTCAAGAGGCAGGTCAAGTGGTCTGGTATTCCTATCTCCTTCAGAATTTTCCACAGTTTATTATGATCCACACAGTCAAAGGCTTTGGCATAGTCAATAAAACAAAAATAGATGTTTTTCTGAAATTCTCTTGCTGTTTTGATGATCCAGCAGACGTTGGCAATTTGATCTCTGGTTTCTCTGCCTTTTCTAAATCCAGCTTCCCTACAATCAGTCTCTTCCATCAGGAAGCTTCAACAAGCCTCTTATCCTTATCCATCAAAGGGCAGACACAATGAAAACCACAATCATAGAAAATTGACCAAACTGATCACGTGGATCACAGCCTTCTCTAACTTAATGTAACTATGAGCCATTCTGTGTACGGCCACCAAAGATGGATGGGTCATGTAGCTTCCCTACAATCAGTCTCTTCCATCAGGAAGCTTCAACAAGCCTCTTATCCTTATCCATCAAAGGGCAGACACAATGAAAACCACAATCATAGAAAATTGACCAAACTGATCACGTGGATCACAGCCTTCTCTAACTTAATGTAACTATGAGCCATTCTGTGTACGGCCACCAAAGATGGATGGGTCATGGTGGAGAGTTCTGACAAAACGTGTTCCACTGGAGAAGGGAATGGCAAACCACTTCAGTATTCCTGGGTTGAGAACCCCATGAACAGTATGAAAAGGAAAAAGATAGGTTACTGAAATAAGAACTGCCCAGGTCTGTAGGTGCTCAATATGGTACTGGAGAAGAGTGGACAAATGAATCCAGAAAGAATGAAGAGACGGCGCCAAAGGGAAAACAATACCCAGTTGTCAGTGTGACTGGTGTTGGAAGTAAAGTCCAATGCTGTAAAGAACAATATTGCATAGGAACCTGGAATGTTAGGTCCATGAATCAAGGCAAATTGGAAGTGGTCACTGACAATTTAGGAATCAGTAAACTAAAATGGGTTGGAATGGGTGAATTTAATTCAGATGACCATTTTATCTACTACAGTGGGCAAGAATCCCTTAGGGGATTGGAGTAGCCATCATGATCAACAGAAGAGTCTGACATGCAGTATTGTGGGTGAAATCTCAAAAATGACAGAATGATTTCTGTTTTTTCCAAGGAAAACCATTCAGTATCACAGAAATCCGAGTCTATTTCTCAGCCAGTAATGCCAAATAATCTGACGTTGAATAGATCTATGATGACCTATGAGGTCTTCTAGAACCAACACCAAAAAAAAAAAAAAAAAAAAAACAGTCCTTTTCATCATAGTGGACTGGAATGCAAAAGTAGGAAGTCAAGAGATGCCTGCAGTAGCAGGCAAGTGTGGCCTTAGAGTAAAAAATG
>SJYC01118283.1:0-12750 GCA_006408675.1 Madoqua kirkii | reverse complement strand
GATTACTCTTTACTGTTCTTTTTTAAAATTGTGGTAAAATACACATAGCACAAAATTTACCATATTAACCATTTTTAGGGGCTTCCCAGGTAGCACTAATTGTAAAGAACCCAGCTGCCAGTACAGGTGGCGTACTAGATGCAAGTTTGATCCCTAGGTCAGGAAGATCCCCTGGAGAAGCAAATGGCAACTTACTCCAGTATTCATGCCTGGTGAATCCCATGGACAGAGGAGCCTGACGGTCTACAGAATATGAAGTCGCACAGAGTCGGACACAACTAAAGTGACTTAGCACAATGATCATTTTTAAGTGTACACTTTGGTAATGTTAAGTATATTTGAATTGTTCAATCAGTCTCCAGAAATTTTTCATGTTATGAAACTGAATCTGTACCCGTTAAGTTTTCTATTTCCCTCTCACTCCATCCCCTAACAACTACCATTCTACTTTCTGTCTCTGTGAATCTGAACACTCTAGATACCTCATATGAGTGGAACCATATATTATATGTTCTTTCATGCTCGGTTTGCTTCACTTAGTATGATGTCCTCAAGGTTCATCCACGTGAAACTTCTGTCAGAATTTTCATTATCTTTTAAGGCCGAGTAATACTTCATTGATTGCATAGCACATTGCGTTTATTCATTCACCTGTATATAAACAACTGTATAACTTCTACCTTTTGGTTTTTGAACTTAATGCTTCTATGAACATTGGCTTAAAAGTATTTTTGAGGCCCTCCTTTCAAATTCTTTTGCATATATACTGAAAAGTAGAATTAATGGATCATATGGTAAATCTATTTTTAATTTTTTTGAGGAATAGCCATTGTGTTTTCCATAGAAGCTGTACCATGATACAAACAGTTCCAATTTCTCCACATTTTTGCCAATAGCTTGTTTGTTTGCTTGTTTTGAAATACTAGCCATTCTAATGGGTATGAGATGATATGTCATGGTTTTAGTTTCCATTTACCTAGTGGGTTGCTGTGGTTCAGTTACTAAGTAATGTCCAACTCGTTGCGACTCCATGGACTGCACCATGCCAGGCGCCCCTGTCTTTCACTATTTCCTGAACTTTCCTCAAACTCAAGTCCATTGAGTCTGTGATGTCATCCAACCATCTTATCCAGTTGCCCCCTTCTCCTCCTGCCCTCAGTCTTTCCCAGCATCAGGGTCTTTTCCAATGAGTCAGCTCTTTGCATCAAGTGGCCAAATTATTGGAGTTTCAACTTCAGCATCAGTCCTTCCACTGAATATTCAGGGTTGATTTCATTTAGGATTGACTGGTTTGATCTCCTTGCAGTCCAAGGGATTCTCAAGAGTCTTCTCTAACACCACAGTTCAAAAGCATCAATTTTTCAGTACTCAGCCTTCTCTATGGTCCAACTCTCAAAAACATACATGACTAGTGGAAAAACCATAGCTTTGACTGTAGGGACCTTTGTCAGCAGTGATGTCTTTGCTTTTTAATACACTGTCTAGGCTATCATAGCTTTCCTTCCAAGGACCAAATATCTTTTAATTTTGTGGCTGTAGTCACCATCTGCAATGATTTTGGAGCCCAAGATAATCTATGGCCTTGATGTATTCCTTTCCCAATTTTGAACTGGTCTGTTGTTCTACATCCAGTTCTAACTGTTGCTTCTTGACCTGCATACAGATTTCTTAGGAGACAGGTAAGGTGATCTGGTATTCTTGTCTCTTTAAGAATTTTCCAGAGTTTGTTGTGATCCATACAGTCAAAGGCTTTCACTTAGTCAGTGAAGCAGAAGTAGATGTTTTTTTCTGGAATTCCCTCGCTTTTTCTTTGATCCAGTGGATGTTGGCAATTTGATTTGTGATTCCTTTACCTTCTCTAAATCCAGCTTGTACATCTGAAAGTTCTTTGTTCACATATTGCTGAAGCCTAGCTTGAAGGATTTTGAACATTACCATGATAGCATGTGATACCGTAATGATTATTGGTGATATCTTTGTATGCTTATTGTCCATATGTATCTCTTATTTGGAAAAATTATCTACTCAGGTCCTCTTTTAAATTGGAGTATAGTTAGTTTACAGTGTTGTATTGGTTTTAAGTATACAGCATAGTGGTTCAGTTATGCATGTACATATATTTTTTTTTTCTTTTTCAGATTCTTCCCTCATATAGGTTATTATAGAATATTGAGTAGTTTCCTATGCTGTACAGTAGGCTGTTTTTGGTTATCTATTTTATATATACTTGTGTATGTATGTTAATCCCAGGATCGTAATTTATCCCTCCCCCTACATGTTTCCCCTTAGGTAACCATTGGTGTGTTTTTGAAATCTGTGAGATCTGTGAGTTCATTTTAGTTGCCCAGTTGTGTCCAACTCTTTGCAACCCCATGGACTGTAGCCCAATGCCAGGCTCTTCTGTCTGTGGAATTACCCAGGCAAGAACACTAGAGTGGGTTGCCATTTCCTTCTACAGGGGTTCTTCCCAACCCAGGGATTGAACCTGGGGTTCCTGCATTGCAGGCAGTTTATTTACCTTCTGAACCACCTGAGAATCCCCTGCATGATTTCATATGATATTTGTCTTTGTCTGACTTCACTTAATATGATTATCTCTAGGTCTATGCCATGTTGCTGCAGGCGGCATCATTTTGTTTTTTTTTATGGCTGAGTAATATTCCATTGTATATATGTACTACGTCTTTATCCATTCCTCTGTCAATGGATATTTAGGTTACTTCCTTATCTTGACTTTTGTGAATAGTGCTGCAATGAACATTGCTGTGCATGTATCTTTTCAAATTGTGTTTTTCTCTGGGGAGATATATATATATATATATATGGAGTAGGATTGCTGGATCATATGGTACATCTGTATTTAATTTTTTCATGAACCTTCATACTGGTTTCCATACTGGTTGTTCCAACTTATCAGCACATTCCATCAACATTGTAGGAGGGTACACTTTCTTCCCACTCTCTCTAGCATTAGTTGTTTATAGACTTTTTGATGATGGCCATTCTGACCAGTTTGAGGGGATACTTCATTGTAGTTTTGATTGGCATTTCTCTGACAATTAGTGATGTTGAGCATATTTTGACATACTTTTTGGCTATGTGTATGTCTTCTTTGAAGAAATGACTATTTAGATCTTCTGTCCATTTTTTAATTGGGTTGTTTGTTTTTGTGACATAGAACTGCATGAGCTCTTTTTATATTTTGGAGATTAATCCGTTGTCACTCACAAAGATTTCCTCCCATTCTTTATGTTGCCTTTTTATTTTGTTTATGGTTTCCTTTGCTGTACAAAAGCTTTTAATTTTAATTAGTCCCATTTTTTAAATGTTTATTTTCATCTTCACTACTCTAGGAGGTAAATAAAAAAATATTGCTTTGATAATCTGGTTCCTGCCCAGTGGTATGGAGAGCTGGGTCTTGTCTCTATGATTTGCAGGGCTGTGCTCAGGAAGACTTTAAGTTACTTCTCTGCTGATGGGTGAGCCTGTGTTCTTGCCCTGTTGGTTGTTTGGCCTGAGGCATTCTAGCACTGGAGCCTACCTTCCAGGCTTCTCCGTCCATGAGATTTTCCAGGCAAGAGTGCTGGAGTGGATTGCCATTTCCTTCTCCAGGGGATCTTCCTGACCCAGGAATCGAACCTGGGTCTCCCTCACTGCAGGCAGATGCTTTACCATCAGAGCTACCAGGGAAGCCCCAGCTAATGTCCAGTAGGGCTCATACCAATGAGTTCTCCCAGAACTGCTGCCGCCAGTATCTTTGTCCCCAGAGTGAGCCACAGCCACCCTTGCCTCCACAGGAGGTCCTCTAATATTAGCAGGAGGTCTGGCCCAGTCACTTATATGGTCACTATTTTTTTTTTCTCCTGTGTCCTGGTACACACAAGAACATTTGTGCACCCTCCAAGAGTGGAGTTTGTTTCCCCCAGTCCTATGGAATTCCTTGATCAAATCCCAGTGGCCCTCAGAATCAGACCTTCTGGAGGATTCTCCCAGTGCCAGACCATCAGACTGGGAAGTCTGATGT
The DNA here is from genome assembly GCA_006408675.1 of Madoqua kirkii. Classification (NCBI taxonomy): domain Eukaryota; kingdom Metazoa; phylum Chordata; class Mammalia; order Artiodactyla; family Bovidae; genus Madoqua; species Madoqua kirkii. The sequence continues at coordinate 8,726 of SJYC01118283.1, read as the reverse complement.
TTGGCTCAGAAGTTTCACTCCTGTGAGAGAACTTCTGTACTATAATTGTTTAGCAGTTTGTGGGTTGCCCACTCAGCAGGAATGAGATTTGATTTTATTGTGATTGCACCCTCCTACCATCTCCTTGTGACTTCTTTGTTTTCGGATTTAGGGTATCTTTTTTCATAGGTTGCAATGTTTGTTTGTTTGTTGTTGTTGCTGGTTGTTTAGCAGTTAGTTGTGATTTTGGTGTTCTCATAAAAAGGTGTGAACTCATCTCTTTCTATCCCACCATCTTGAGCTAATCTCATGTCAGAGTGTGTTCCCTGTTTTTCTCTAATTTTATAGTGTCTGGCCTTAAATTTAGGTCTTTGATCCACTTTGAGTTTAATTTTTGTGTATGGTGTTAGAGAATGTTCTCATTCCATTCTTTTAAATGTAGCTGTCCAGTTTTCACAGCACCACTCACTGAAGAGGCTGTCTTTTCTCCATTATATATTCTTGCTTTCTTTATCAAAGATATGTTGACCATAGGTGTGTGGATTTATCTCTGTGCTTTCTGTCCTGTTCCACTGATCAATATTTCTGTTTTTGTGCCAGTATGATCCATACTGTCTTGATTACTGTAGCTTCATAGTATAATCTGAAGTCAGGGAGCCTGATTCCTCCAGCTCTGTTTATTTCAAGATTGCTTTGGCTATTTGGGGTCTTCTATGTTTATATACATATTTTAAAAATTTGTTGTAGTTCTCTGAAAAAATGCCATTGGTAATTTGATAGGGATTGTTTTGAATCTTTAGATTGCCTTGGGTAATATAGTCATTTTCACAATTTTGATTCCCCTAATCCAAGAACATGGCATATCTATCCATCTGTCTGTGTCATCTTCAGTTTTTTTCATTGTTGTCTTATAGTCTTCAGAGTACAGATTCTTTTCCCTCCTTAAGTAGGTTTGCTCCCAGGTATTTAATTCTTTTTGATGTGATGTTAAATGTGATTGTTTCCTTAATTTCTCTTTCTGATCTTTCATTGTTAGTGTACATGAATGGAAGAGACTTCTTTGTATTAATTTTGTATCCTACAACTTTACTGGATTCATGTTTGCCTTTACCACTGAGCCTTCTCTTTGTAATTTTATTGTCTTAGTTGTGGACTTTTCATTTCTTCCTAGAGAAGTTCCTTTAGCATCTGTTTTAAAGCTTTTTTGGTGATGCTAAATTCCCTTAGCTTTGATTGTCTGCAAAAGTTTTGATTTCTCTGTCAAATCTGAATAAGAGCCTTGCCGGGTAGAATAGTCTTGTTTGGAAGTTTTTCCCTTTCATCACTTTACATATATCACAAGCTTCTGGCCTGCAGTTTCTACTGAAAAATCAGCTGTATATATGCATGTTATCTGTTGCTTTTCCCTTGTTGCTTTCAGTATTTTCTTTTTGTTTTTAATTTCTGTCAGTTTGATTAATATGTGTCTCAGCATGTTCCTCCTTGTGTTTATTCCATATGGTACTCTGTACTTCCTGGACTTGAGTGAGTGTTTCTTTTCTCATGGGAGAGAAGTTTCTGGCTATTATATATTCAAATATCTTCTAAGACTCTTTTTCTCTTTCTTCTCCTTCTAGGACTCCTATAATGTAAATATTGGTGCTTTTAACATTGTCCCAAAGGTCTCTGAGACTGTTCTCATTTGTTTTCATTCTTTTTTGTTTATTCTGTTTCATGGCAGTGATTTCCACCACTCTATTTTCTAGCTCATTCATTAGTTCTTCTACCTCATTTATTATGCCACTGATTCCTTCTAGTGTATTTTTTCATCCCAGTAATTGTATTATTTATCTCTGTTCTTTAAATCTTATAGCTCTTTGTTAAATATTCTTTTGTCTTCTCAGTCTACCTGCATTCCTTTTCCAAGATTTTGAAACACTTTTACTATCATTACTCTGAATTCTGTTAGGTAGATTGTCTACCTCCACCTGACTTAATTGTTTTTCTACAGTTTTATCTTGTTCCTTCATCTGGAACATACTTCTTTGCCATCTCATTTTGCCTGATTTTCTGTGTTTGTCGTTTCCTTTCTGTATGCTTGCAGGGCTATAGCTCTTCTTTCTTCTAGTGTCTGCTCTCTGCTGGATGAGGTTGATCCTGGGGTTGTGCCTGCCCACTAACGGGTGGAGCTGTGTGTTATTCTTTGGGGTAGGCAGAGTATGTCAACCCGTGTGTGTTAGATGTGGCTATGAGCTCAGTACAACTTTAGGCAGCCTGTCTTCAGCAGAGATCTTTCTGCTAAGAACATTACTTTTAAATTATGAGCATGTCCTGTATTTTTAATGTTATCATAGTTATCTTACTTTTGAGATCTGCCTGCCTACCAAGCTGATATTTTCTTGACATGAACAAAACATAAAATAATCTATTTCTCTAGCTAAACTAACCCACTTTTTTTTTTCTTTTTGTTTATTCAAGGTTCTGGTGTGGGATGTATAACCGCTTTGACAAAGGGTTGCAGCCCAAGCAGAGTATGCTAGAGAGCCTCCTGGAAATTAAGAAGCAGAGATCAATGCTGGAGGCAGATGTGCACAAACTAGAAAAGGTGAAAAGTTGAATCTCAAAAAGAGAATCTCTTACACCTTCTGAGTAGTCCTAACTCACTTGGAATTGATTTGGTACTTGTGAGAAGCTACCTGGCTGGATTGTTACCCTCTCTGCTTTCCAAGCATCCTGTGTCTGTAAAGCTCTGATGCACAGCTGTTTTTTTCTTTTTTCTTAATCTCCCATGCTGCTGCTGCTAAGTCACTTCAGTCGTGTCCAACTCTGTGCGACCCCATGGATTGCAGTCTACCAGGCTCCTCCACCCATGGGATTTTTCAGGCAAGAGTACTGGAGTGGGTTGCCATTGCCTTCTCTGTAACCTCCCATATTAAGTGGTAAATATCACAGTCAGCTAGTTAAGCCAGTTTGTTCCCTTTTTTAACCTGGATGGAATTATGAGGAGGAACAAGAGGGAGTTTTAGGGAAATAATGCAGGTATTTGTTATCCATCAAGAAAATAAGTATAACTTCTTGGGTGTACTAATGAGAACAATGACATTGCTATTTCCAACAATTAAAACCTTTTAAAAAATCTGATTTCCTTCCCATGAAGATGATAAACTCTGTTCATTGAATGGTTCTTTTGCTTTAGGATATGATTATGTGTTGATTTCCTTTATGATACCAGCAAAACCAAAGTTACACACTTGTTTTTAATTAGAGTTGAACAAGTCAACAGGGATTTCTTTTCCCCAAAAAAAGGAAAATGCTGAGCTGCTTCTGGAATCCAGAGATCCCTAGGGTATGTTTGAAGTAAAGGGGAGGGATACTTCTTAGAAAATAATTCTTAGAAAGGATGTGCTGCTTAGGAACTGGGCATGAACCTCCTTTCCATCAGATAAATCATAGCATTTCTGCTGCTCCCTGTAAGTAAACAAATATCCTTTTATTTTTTAAATAAGTGCATTGTGGTTGGGTCAGATCCTAAACTTTTGAATGTCCTCTTGAAAATAAACAGTCAGTTACTTAGTTCCATTAAAAAAAAAAAAAAAGATGAAGAGAGGGAGGGGAAGGAAGAAAACTGAAGTATGACTTAAAATCGGGAAACAAAGGAAAGAAGCAGCCCCAGGAAAGAAGCCCTAGGCAGAACTGAAAAGTGAGGAACCTTTCTCCTGACTCCTCTTTTACCGATTAGCAACCTTCTCCACAAGGTCTCCAGAGCAGGTTCCCTATTATAAATCTAGCCCTTTTATTTATTCCTATTTAATTCCTAAGAGAATCAGATTCATTCTATTCATAGACAGAATCATATCACTCTCTGATTCTAAAGTTAAAAATAAGTAAGGCTTCTTTTTAAAATAACCAATGCAATATTTTAAAGCAATTATCCTCCAATTAAAGAAAAAGCAAAAAAGATAACTATTATTAACATTCCTTTTTTAATACAGAGAAAAAAACAAAAACAGCCCATATTATATTACAGATACCCTGTTGTTTTTTAAAAGGCAATACAAGTATAAAGTTAGAATATGCACAATACAAAAGTGTACAAAATGAAATGTTGAAAAAACTCTCCCAGCCACCTATGCAGTCAGTTTCTTTCTCCAGGTGTTATCACTGTATACGTGTGTGTGTGTGTATGTGTGTGTGTGTGTATGATTTTGTGATTTCCAGGAAAATAAGAATGGTATGCTTATCCCTAAGGCAGGAGCTCTTAACTAGAGTCCATAAACTCATAGATGTTCACAGATGACCTTCAAGGGATCTGTGAAACCCCTGAAATTATCCCTAAAAACTGTTTGTGTGCCATCTCATTCACTCATTTGTGCCTGCATGTGATTTTCTGAGAAGAAGGTTCATCCTTTACTCCAGATTTTCAAAGGTGTTTGTGACCGCTTGAGAAAGCTAAGAATCACTGTTGTAAAATATCAGTGAATCATTGTGTTATCCCTGAAAGTGAAAATATCCACTGGAGACAGCATGAAGTAGAAGACAGGTCATAGACTTCGGCATTAAGGAGAGGCAGGGTCAGATCCCAGCTCTGCTACTTCTTAAATGTGTGAATTTGGGTGAACTTACTTAAATTATTTGAACCTCAGTTTCCTCATCTGTAAAATATAGCTAATACTTAACTAATAGGACTTTAGCATAAAATGAAATACTACAGTGGTTGGCACATGGAAGTAATCAATAAATGTTAGTGATCCTTTCCCTTGCCTTCCCTGTTCTCAGTAATAAAATTGCATTTATCAGAAAAGGGAACTTTTATAGATATAAGACCTTTGAGGATATTTAGAGGTAGGGATTTTAAAGCACTATGTTAAGTGATGAATAAAAGATATTTGAGGAGGAGGAGGGGGCAAAAAGTCATTGGCTACCATATAAGTGACAGCTGACAGGATCCCTATATGTCAGTGTGATATTTGCCTAGTTTTACTAATTATTTTCTAATCAGTTTCTAATTATTTTCAATCATTCCTTGCTCCCATGACAGAAACTGAAAGCCCATGATGAGCCACCAGAAGTCTGTACCTGCTCTCAATTAGGGCATTTATTATCTCAGCACCCGGGAACTCCTTTGACAAATCCTGTCTGTTTTATGGGTACTGATGGAGACCTGAATACTTGATGGAGAATGGCACTCTTTCTAGAGAAGGAGGCCCTCTAATTCAGATGGATCAAGTAAAAAGTCAGGTGCAGACCTCCACCATGACTATTATGGGATCATGGGCAACCTTAGGGCCATAAACATTTCTAGAGATGTGGGCTTCTCTGGAGACACAGGCATCTCTGGGCCCTTGGGCATCTCTGACAACATGGGCACCACTGAGGCTATGGGCTTCTATGAAGACACCAGCATCTCTGAGACCATGAGCTTCTCTGGGAACATGGGCATCTCTGAAAACATAGGGCTATCTAAGGGCAGCACCAAGATAGGCTTCTATAAGCAACAGTGAGCTATTTGTCTGTTTCCATGTTAGTTGTACCTACAACAACCACAATGATCCTTGTCTCAAAAAAGGCTATGCTGCTTTTCTAACTGGATTAAATGGCCGAGGCTTAAGATTCTAGAAGGGGATTTAGGGCCTTAACTAGTTAAGCAATCAGTATATATACCTCAGGGCTTCCCTGGTGGCTCAGTGGTAATGAATCCACCTGCTGATGCAGGAGACGTGGGTTCGATCCCTGGATTGGGAAGATCCTCTGGAGAAGGAAATGGCAACCCACTCCAGTATTCTTGTCTGAGAAATCCCATGGACAAAGGAGCCTAATGAGCTCCAGAACATAGGGTTGAAAGAGTCAGACATGACTTAGCAACTAAACAAGAACAAGCAACATATGCATGTCAAGCAGCCTAGAATATAGGCAAAAGAAAAAGTATGTCATAGTTCTAGAATGGGATTTAGCTTTAAAAATATAATATCTTGCTTTTCAGCTTAGATATTAGATTGGTTCCATTGTTCCATTTCCCTTAAAAGTCAGTCTCCCTTGCCTTTCCACCCTTACTATTCTGTCACAAGAACAAGGAGAAGTATTGTCATAGTGAAGAATGAAGACCCTGTTGAAGGGATGGTATGTGCAAAGGTAACTGAATTGCAGAATGACTTGAAAGAAAATTTTACTTGAAGGTATATATAGCCATACAATGTAAGCTCACATTATCGCCAGTAGAGACCCCCAACATTTGCCTGAGAAATAAATCAAAATGGTACATGGGTACTTGGTGGTTTAGAACATATAAGGAAAATTTTCACAATTTGCTCCTTAGCTAGGTCTTATAATACTCACTTAGCCAACTCTCTTTTTTATAGATAGCCCATCAATAAACTTAAATCCACTACATTCTAAAATGATAAATTCCATAACAATGGGGTCTGAATTAATAATGTTGATCAATAGCATTTTCAACATCAGTTCAGGAGACAACTGAAAATCTTCGTGCTTTAGACCCTGGCTTATACATGGCATGGCATATGTGCCCACCTAAGTTTTCCTAAAATAGGCCTCTTCTTGGATTTTTTTGTTTTGTTTTGTTTTGTTTTTCCCCCATACGACATGGCTTGTGGAATCTTAGTTCTCCATACAGGGATCAAACAGTACAGGGATCAAACAGTGGAGTTGTGGAATCTTAATCATTGGACTGCCAGGGAAGTCCCTCTTCTTAGGAATTTTTATGAAGATCAGTGGTTTTACTTCTCTAGACTCACATCAGTTTGTGGATTTTTAGACATAATTGGCACTACTTTTAAAATCTGGTAGGCTTAACACCTTGTACTAATGAAGACTTTTGAAAAAAGTCTGTTCTTGAGGCATGCCCAGCTACTCCAGGGGAAGGGGAAACTAAACTTTCCCCAATTTGGGGTTGATACACTTGCTGTACACTTTCCTATTGGATATACAGTCATAGTTTACCCACTTCCACATGTTGGGGTAGGATAAGCCTTGCATACTTAGGGTCATGCAGTATATTGTTATCATTTTCAGAATTTCCTTTGGCAGTAGAATCCATATCTTCACCCAGGATGTCTATTTTGTATACCATGTATTTGATTTAAGCTAAAAAACCCCTGAGATTCTTAGTGAAAGAGCCATCTTTGTTACTATCACATCCATTTGTAAATACAGACATCTCTAAAGGATCACCTCATTAGTTACTCTATAAGAAAGGTAGGCCTTTTAATCAAAGTGTTAGAAATAGCAGAGAAAAGCTAAACTATGGACCAAAAAAAGAGTCCTACTTAGAAGAACTCTAAGTCATTTTGGTTGTCTTTTTTTATATGTAAATAGGAGCAATTTTTTCTACTTGCCTCTTCTTGATAGCTGCCTTCTTCCTTTAATGTTAAAACATCAATGTGGTTTCCTATTGTATCTTCTCTGATCCCTTTCTTTCCACTATTTGATCTTTGACTTATGTGCTTAATTGCTCAGTCATCTGTGACTGTTTGTGACCCCATGGACTGCTGCTTGCCAGGCTCCTCTGTCAATGGGGATTCTTCAGGCAAGAATACTAGAGTGGGTTGCCATGCCCTACTCCAGGAGACCTTCCCAACTCAGGGATCGAACCTAGGTCTTCAGCATTGCAGGCAGATTCTTTACCAACTGAGCTACCAGGGAAGCCCAGGGATCTTTGGCTTATATAACATAAATCATCAGATGTTGCCAGTTGTCATTTGACTTGTTACTTCTTGAAATAAATGAGATTTGTGCAAGTAACTGGAAGCTCCACTAACTCTGGCTCTGTGAAGGGGGATATCAAAGACATTGACAATAAGGAAGATGTCAAAGACAATGACAGTACCAATCATCTGCCACAAGTGAGTTTATTCTGGATTTTGCTTTATACCAAAGACTTTCTCCCACATCTCAATCTGAATTTTATAGTTCATTAACTAGCATGATATTTCCAATAGTGTGTTAAGTGTTTTCTATAGAAAAGAAAAAGGCAAATGACTTTTGCAAATCCTATAAAGGTTAAAGTCTCATATTTATTTCTACAGACCTGTACAAGGGTGTACATAGTACCAAACTTTATTTCTTAGAATCAAAACAAAATTAATCATTAGTGACAAGTTTTTTCAATACAATTCTAAACTGAGAAGTGGTGAAGAAAAAATACAGTGTTTCCAGTCAACTTGTTTGGTGTTTATTATGTTTGTTCCCCAATATGTCCTATATTACGTGTATATGCCATACATAGAACTAAGGAAAACCTTGCAAAAATCCCCTATTTACTCTCAACACCTAACACCTACTGTCTTATAGTTGGATTTGAAAATCTGAGGAAGGAAAAATGTTCAGTAGAATCCAAGTATTTATGCACTGGTAAAAACCCAGTAGCTATCTGTACTCAAGAGCCAAGCAATAGAGGGGAGAATCCTGAAGGAAAATTACTGAGTGTACTAGAAAAGACCATCTATTAATGGCTTTCATTTCATATCCTCATATAGCATCTATGCTGTTAAAGAAATGTGACTCCCTCTACTACTGCCCTACCCTTCCAGCTCCCTGAGCAGAAAATTCCATTCTTCTGTGACTGCCCCATTTAAATAGGAAGGCATTTAACCACCTGCCACTGTCTTATGCATGAACCTGACATCTGCCTGTTTCCGAAACAGTTTTCATAGGTCTGGGGTCACTGCTTATCTTTTCCAAGCCTGAGGCAGTCATTGTGCCTGGGATTGTGGCCATTCTTAGATTTTACGTGAACACTTTTTTTTTTTTTT
>SJYC01118281.1:0-23337 GCA_006408675.1 Madoqua kirkii | reverse complement strand
CTGAAACTCCAATACTTTGGCCACCTCATGCGAAGAGCTGACTCACTGGAAAAGTCTCTGATGCTGGGAGGGATTGGGGGCAGGAGGAGAAGGGGATGACAGAGGATGAGATGGCTAGATGGCATCACCAACTCGATGGATGTGAGTCTGAGTGAACTCGGGGAGTTTTGATGGACAGGGAGGCCTGGCGTGCTGTGATTCATGGAGTTGCAAAGAGTGGGACAACACTGAGTGACTGAAGTGAACTGAAATAAATAGTTGATTAAACTGAGCTGCTTCCACTGAGATAAGATAATGGGATGATATCTGAGGTCATATCCCCAGAGGGCTCTCTTGGGGCAAACAAAGTGACTGTGTTGTCTGAGGATCTAATGGTAAGTGAAGATTGGATCAATAGTTGATGTCAGGATTGCTTTATAGATACAGATAGAGGCTTGGCAGAAAAAAGGACCAACTGAACTGTCCAATAATGAGATCTACTACTTTGTAAGTGACTGTGTTGTCTGAGGATCTAATGGTAAGTGAAGATTGGATCAATAGTTGATGTCAGGATTGCTTTATAGATACAGATAGAGGCTTGGCAGAAAAAAGGACCAACTGAACTGTCCAATAATGAGATCTACTACTTTGGGATGTAGAGTGTCCTATTTTTAGAATCATTTACTGGCTGGGCATCATGACTCTGTTACGGGAGAAGGCAATGGCAACCCACTCCAGTACTCTTGCCTGGAAAATCCCATGAATGGAGGAGCCTAGTAGGCTGCAGTCCATGGGGTCGCACAGAGTCAGACAAAACTGAGGCGACTTAGCAGTAGCAGCAAGCAGAAATCATTGAACATCTCAGAAATATGGACATTTCCTTTCAATATGCAGATTCTAATACCAAAGAAATCATGTAAAACACAGCTGCTGGTATTTAATTGCAACATATCTCTTGTTCCCTCACTAGCTTTTCTTTTTTTCCTGATGGAACCATCTCTTCTGTGATAATTGGAAGGGGGGAAAAGTACTCTGAGGTCTTGGGATCAATGTTCTATATAGACTGTAATCTCTGCAGGAAAAATCAAGTTTTATTGTTTTTTGTTCTTTTTTTTGTGGCATGTAGGGACACAGAACCCTGCAATTACCCCCTGGACTAATCTGAGAGATTGATATGGACACAAGAAAACCATTGTTGCATTATGAGAAATACCAATTGTTTTCATGTCCGTTTTTCCTAATAAACTGTGAACTCTTTCCAGGATCCATATTTTACATTTTTTAAAGTTCTTCCTACATCTAGAACTTTATACATAGTGGCTTCTCAATAGTTTCTCCATAAAATATTTCTCAGGGATGATCAGATGGTTTGTGGTGTAGTTTGTATAACAAATGCTAGGCTGGCATTTCTTTCCAGGAGGAAGAAGGTGCTCACTTCCACTTGCTTTTTTGAGTGACATCTAAGGTAGATAATGTGACTATTTCTAAAGATATTTCTCTACCATTTCTTTCATTTAATGGCAACCAGAGAGCTAAAACAATACTTTAAAGATCTGAGCTTTTGACAGAGTTCCTAGTGATGGACACATGAATCTAGTTTGATGTCTTAGGTGTGAAAAGGATGGGAAGGCTGTGGATATTTTCTTTAAGCTGAGTCTGGTGGGTTGGTGAACAGGGGAGGCATTTACAAATGATCAGGGCCAACTGAGTGACTTAGCAGTCATAGGACCTTCTAAACTTTGGAAAATCTTGTTGATATATCTCCCAGTATGGCATTCTCTGCTTCCCACCATCTTCCTCACTCTTGGGAGTAGGGGTATTGGGGTGACGAAGGAGAGGGCAATGTGTTGTTGGTCGTTCCAAAAAAGGAAATAAGAAATCCAAAGAGTTTAAGTTAGGAAGAGAAAAAGAAGAGGGCTGGGACCACAGGAAGGTGTGCTAAGGAAGACTGGGCCTTCTCTGGCCCCTTGCTGAAAGGATAGGAACAACCACAGCCAGGAGTCTGGCCTTGGAGCCTAATTTAATGGTGGGGAGGGGTACCCTGGGACACACTAGGAGCCTAAGTCTCAGCACAGCCAGACACCTGTCAGTCAGTCCTTCCAAGACTTCCCCATGGATGGCCCTGTTCTCAAAGGGATCTCTCCCAGAATGGCATTAGTAAGATAACACGGCCTTCAGAGCAAGGTGGAGGCGGGGTGGAGGGTAGCCTAAAATTAGCCCTCTGGATCTATTCAGCCAGACTGCAGGCAGTGTTATTAATAGTGGAAACTGGGTGCTCTACTTGCTCAGCCCCTTGGGCAAGTAGGGGGCTTCCTTGGAGGGGCCACCAAGGCCCAGTGCTTCGCAGAGGTGTAGGGACAGCCTGGTGAGTACCTGGAGCCTAGAATATGACAATGCTATCAGGAACAAGTGAACTCTTAGGGCTGCTGGCTGGTGAACATATGATCACCACCCTTTGTAGTCTGTTTCCACTGGGTCTGGCTTCTGGCGGTGCTTGGGAGGTCAGTGAGGAAACCTCCCCACAGAGAGAAGGACAGGTTCCTGCTGTGTTTGTCCCAGGAAAGTATGTCTGCCTGGGCTCTGGGATTCAAATGGTCCTACTTCTTCAGGGGAATTGCTGCAGTTACGCAATACAGGACGCGAGAAGGCTTGTTTGTCTTTGTGTCCTTGTTTAGTATTTGTGAGTATGTGTGGATGTAGAAGGATAGACTCAAGGACAGAAAGGCAGAGCTCCTCGATGTGGGGAGGAGGGGAAAATAAGCATTAAAAATAGTTTATTAATGCTTGGCAGACTATTCTGGGGCCCACTGAAACCAGCCACTCTCCCAAAGGAGTTCTTAACCTAGATTCAGAGACACCTCAACAAGAGGGCCTTAGATAGAATTCAAAAAGTCCAAAAATACAGATGATATGAACAAACACTTTTATTTCCCCCTAATCTAACTGAAATTTACTACTTCCTTCAAGGATGAATGCAGGCAGCAAATAGCAATCATATTACTAGTTCCAGTAACTTGGTCACCAGAAGAAATTATAGATATTTCCTTTCATATTACAGTTGTGACAGATCTAGAAATGTCATTTGTGCTCATTATAACTTAGAAATTATTAGTAGAAGTTTATATTTAATGTGTTAATAAAGAACTTTTATTACTATATCATGCAATTTTACAAATATTTTGATAGCTATTTTTCAATATAATTGGTGTCCTTTAATTCTATATCTCTTATGGATGGAGGGACACATATGCCTGTGGCTGATTCATGTTGATGTATGGCAAAAACCATCACAATATTGTAAAGTAATTATCCTCCAATTAAAATAGATTAATTAATCTAAAAATGAAAGAAAAAATTAAAAATCATTCTGAGATGGGGCCAGAGACTTAACAAGATTGTCACAGGGGCTGATATCACCAAAAAGAGTTTAAAACCCCTGCACTTTGGGGATCAGGAGAAGGATCCTTGCACAGAATGGCCACATATAATAACTCTGATTAATAAACAATAGTACGGTGAGGTTAGACAATAGATGGGTTAGATTTTCTTACCCTATCTAATGAGATGAGGTACAGTTCACTCAAGTACCCAGGGCTGCTGGGGTTTATGTCTTGTTCTCCCTCTGAAGGCTCATTATATTGTCCCTGCTGTAGGCTCATAATATGACCTTGGTAAGATCTTCAGCATTTCCTTTCACACTTCCTTTCCTCTTCATTTCCCTGAACATCACTCCCCCAAGATAAGATAGTAATATTGTAAAATAGTAAGATTTATTTTATTTAATGATTTCATAAAGAAATCATTTCTTTACAAATCATATGATTAAGGTCCTGGAATCCAACATGACTCTCAAACCTGAGGATTCTGGGAGCTACAATACAACTGCTTGAGGCAAGGAAGGAGGGATATGTGTTTGCTTTCAGATGGTAATAGAAAGGACAGGATCGGGAGTAGGGAAACCTGGTTTCTATTCCATCTCTAAATTGAAGTTATGGAGCTTTAACCTCAGGAGGGAGCAGCAGTCATAGAAATTGAAGACCTAAATAATAATAATAATCATAGTGAAAATAGTTACTGAGTGCTACATTCAAGTGGTATTATAAATACTTAAGATGTATTAACTCATTTAATCCTAACAATAGTCCTCTGAGATAGATACTACTATTACTCTATCTTTACAGATAAAGGAATAGACACAGAGAGATTAAATGATCTGCCCTAGGTCACAAAGCTACTAAGTGGTAGAGATGAGATTGAAACAGAATCCTAGACCATGTTTTACTACTTCCATATATGGACTCCCAATCTGCAGTGGGGGGAAAAACAGATCCACACAGGAGTTATGATACAGTGTGATGACTGCTATAGTGCTATAAGAGCAAAGACTCAAGGAAGTAACCCATCAGAGGAAGTTGCATGTGAAAGAAGGAAGCATGATATATATCAAGAGCCATAATTTCTCCTCCCTTATTGATGGATTTTGGAGTATAAGTAGAAGAGTGGTAGAAAGTGAGGCTGGAGATTTTGGCCAAGGTTTTCTCATGAAGGACCTGTAAGTTTGGCAAGGCTTCTGGGCTATACTCTGAAAGAAAGGGGAGTCATTAAAGGATTTAAAATAGAGGATTGGCACAGACAAGATTTATATTTTTAAGTGATCACTTTAGCCATAAGAAGAAGAAACTGCTGAAAAAGTAAACTAGCTCAGAGACTACTGTAAGAGTTGATGCAAAAGATGATAGACCCTAGATAAAGTACAGGCAATAGTATGAGCCTGAGAGGGGTAGCCTATAGAGGTCTCTAGGAAGTAAAATCCATATGATTTGGTAATCAGTTAGATGAGGGTGGGAGAAAGAGATAGAGACCTGACATTAGTCTGGGTATTTGGTTTAGTTGACCAGTTGGATGATGAGGAACTGAGATGTGGATCTAGTTTGGTGATGGTAGCAGTGATGGTGTGATACTGCTAATTTTGAAGTACCTGAAAGAATTTAATGAATACATACCTTTGCTGAAGAGAGAGCTGGGGTACTTGGAGCAGTGGGCTTGAACTCATCCTGATAAAAGTGAAAGCTATAGCTCTAGAAGAAGGAGAGAACATGGAAGACAAAACTATTTCAGGGGAGAACAGAGTGGGGGAAATCAGAAGAGTGTGCTGGCTAGGAAGCCAAGAGAAGACTACAAAGGAAGAAATGGTCAGATGCTCCAGAAGAGTCAGAAAAGGAAAGATCTGAGAAATAGCTAGTAGATTTAACCACAAGGATGACTTTTAAAGAACTATTCAGTGTGTGATTAAGGGTGGATGGAGCCACGGTAGAGGGTGGAAAAGTGACTTGGAAGTGAAGAAGAAAAGAAAGGTAGCTATAGTAGGACAAAAAACCATAGAAGTGTTTTGTTTCCAAAGATGGCTGAGGGAGAGGAACCAGTGGAGAGACTGAAGACACAGAGGAAGCTCACCTTTGAAGATCTAACATGTGGTAGCTCTGTTTCTCTTGGGGCTTCCCTGGTCGCTCACCCAATAAAGAATTTGCCTGCAATTCAGGAGACTTGGATTTGATCCCTGAGTCAGGAAGATCCCCTGGAGAAGGAAATAGCTACCCATGCCAGTATTCTTGCCTGGAGAATCCTATGGACAGAGAAGCCTAGTGGGCTACAGTCCATGGGATCACAAAGAATCAGACATGACTGAATAACTAAGCATACATGCACACACACACTCTTTTTCTTAACAATTCCATGAGGCAGGAACGACTATTTCTGTCTTATAAATGAGGAAATTGAATCCCAAGAAGGGAAGAGACTTGCCCAAAGTTTACTCAGATAGAAAATAGGGGTGCTGAGTTGCAAACTTAGATCTGCCTGATTTCTAAAATCCTCTTGTTATAATTGCACCCCCAAAATGGATAAATAATAAATATATGGAGTTGATGCTGACTTATAGGGGGAGCTAAAGTTGAGGGAGACCCATCTACCCACCTCACAATTTATTCTATGAAGTGTATATTCAAGGTCCCAGGCTAACAAGGAGGGGTTGAGGTTGATGGTGAATAAAAGGAGGTGTGTGGCCTTGAGCCCAGGGCTGCAGGTTATGGGAGAGGATAAAGACTCAACTTCTGAAAAACCTAGCAGCTTATCCTGATGACATCACAGAGATGGGTGACTTTGACTTTGGAGCATTACAAACAGGACAAGAAAGGTCAAAGTATTAGGTTGAGTCAGTCACTGGGCAATGAGTGATTTTGTAGAGCCTAGGGGTAATGAAGAGACAAGAGTTGAGGGTTGAGGCAAGGCTCCAGGCTGGGTAGAGCAGAGAGGATGGGAAAATTCTTGACTCAGAGAGATGGGAAAGATTGAAGGCAGGAGGAGAAGGGGGCAGCAGAGGATGAGATGGTTGGGTGGCATCACCAACTCAATAGACATGAGTTTGAGCAAACCTTGGGAGATAGTGAAAGACAGGGAAACCTGGCATGCTATAGTCTATGGGATTACAAAGAGTCGGACATGACTTAGTAACTGAACAACAACAGCAGAGAAATGGAGAAGCCATAGTTTCCAAAGAGTTGCTGGCAATCAGAGGAACTCCTGGATTGAAGTGGTCCTGGTGGAAAATCTAGTTGTCAGCAGAGAGGAGGACTTGCCCTGGAAACCTCAACTATTTCTTACTATCTCTTTAAGTTTGTTTTACTTGAAATGTATTTCTTATAATGTCATTTCTTTATTTAATCAGTGAATGCCATTCAGCATCCATTTCCTGAGCAACTCTGTTGCCTGAAGCATGGGGCCTGAGTCTGAGTGGACATCACATATGAGGGCTATAAAGAGGTTGAAAAGTAAAAGTGAAAGTTAGTTGCACAACTGTGTCTGACTCTTTGTGAGCCCATGGATTGTAGCCTGCCAGGTTCCTCTGTCCGTGGAATTCTCCAGGCAAGAGTACTGGAGTGGATTGTCATTTCCTTCTCCAGGGGATCTCCCGACCCAGGGATCAAACCCAGGTCTCCTGCATTGCAGGCAGATCTTTACCATCTGAGCCACTAGGGAAGCCCATGAAGTTGTTGAATCTCATCTAAAAGGCTGAGAGGTAGAGTTGAGGGCCTGCTCCAATAAGACTGTTGTCAGAATGCTCAGGGATGACCGTTTGACACCACAAAGCACCATTCTGTTGGCCTAGCAACTGCCAGACCAGAACCACCTCATTAGCCCACACATTCTGAACTAAGATGCATCTACCAACTCCCTAGCCATGATGTAGGCTCTGCTGGGAGTGGAGGAATAATAAGATGGATACAGGAGTCCTCACCTTGGAGTTTACACATTGATGAAGCACAGATAAGTGGAAATAAGATGTGAAAGTTCATAGCTAAAGCCTAGTTGTAATCCTTTAGAAACCCTGAAAAGGGGCGGAGATTAGGGAAGGCTTCCAGAAGTAGGAGTTTGAAGGGCAGGCAGAACAACATACGCAAAGATACCAGGCTGTGAAATGACCTGATCTATTTTGGCAGCCATCTCTAGGGTCTGAAATAAGATGGAGTAGGAGTTAGAAGCAGAGAGCCAATGAGTGTGGAGCCTGATAGTGCAGGATGGGGGAGCAAACATCCAGGCAGCCCTCAGTCTCCTGTTTTTGTCACCCACAGATCTGGCATATCCTCCTGCTCATAATGAGAATAGTTCTGCTCCAATCAGCCAAGGTGTAAACCTCATGGACATAACCAAGATCTTCTCCCTTCTGCAACCTGATGAGGAGGAAGACACCAACACAGGAGAGATACAAGCTCTCAATCAAGCAGTGTACAACAATGATTCCTATACTTTGGACCAGCTTTTGTGCCAAGAGGTTACAAAAGATTTATCAACAGTAGGAGTGGCTGGGGTGTCCCTGGGACACCCTTGCGCTTGGCTGCTTCTTATGGCCACCTTAGCTGCCTGCAGGTCCTCCTGGCACATGGTGCTGATGTTGATAGCTTAGACATCAAGGCACAGACACCACTTTTTACCGCTGTTAGTCATGGCCATCTGGACTGCGTGCGTGTGCTTTTGGAAGCTGGTGCCTGTCCTGGTGGTAGCATCTACAACAACTGCTCTCCTGTGCTCACAGCTGCCCGTGATGGTGCTGTTACCATCCTGCAGGAGCTCCTGGGTCATGGTGCAGAGGTCAATGTCAAGGCAAAACTACCAGTCTGGGCATCGAACATAGCTTCATGTTCTGGTCCCCTCTATTTGGCTGCAGTTTATGGTCACCTTGATTGTTTCCGCCTGCTTTTGCTCCATGGGGCAGACCCTGACTACAACTGTACTGACCAGCACCTATTGGCTCGAGTCTCACGGCCCCGCACCCTCCTTGAAATCTGCCTCCACCATAACTGTGAGCCAGAGTACATCCGGCTATTAATTGATTTTGGTGCTAACATCTACCTTCCATCTCTCTCCCTGGACCTGAACTCGCAATATGATAAAGGCACTGCATTGCTGGTACAGGCCCGAGGTGAGTGTCAATAGGTCTCCTGGCTTGGACGTCCCAGGGACACAAATCACCCCCTAAGTTAATATTTCTGGGGTGAACTGGAGAAAGCACCATTGTCTTCCCTTTCGTGGGGCCCCAGTAGAAAAGAGGTTACAGATTCCTTTTTAGGAAAACATTCTCTAAGATGAGGTAAGTTTTCTACAATCCCAATTTGTGTTTCTGGCTCTGCCAATGACAGTTTTGTGGCCTTGAACATGCCCTCACAACAGGCTTCAGTGTGTCCCCACTGGTACCATGCATTCTAGGGCAGGGAGGGGGGCATCTCTTAGAAGGGAAAGATCAGTTAGGGCTGCAGTAGCCAGGGCAGGATGGATGTAGGCTTGGGTGGGAGAACCTCCTGAGAATTGCTTCTCAAAACCTGTTTTTCCTTACTGTAGCCACTCCACGGTCACTACTATCACAGGCTCGTTTAGTTATCCGCAGATCCCTGTGCCACACCAGCCAGCTACAGGCCATCGACCAGCTGGATATTCCCCCCATGTTGATTAGCTACCTCAAACACCAACTGTAATCTTACAGCCTGCCCAGAAACCTACAATGCCTCCAAGAAATCACCTGGGGACCCAGGGATCTGGAGGGAACTACAACTCTACACACTCACCCAAAGCTGCTCTCCTGTATTATCCTCCATAATAAAATCCTCAGAAAATAAATCCTGGGGGCTGTTGTGTCTGGTGTGTGTTAGGTTGTGGTGGGGGTGGGGGAGGGGCACAGAGTTCACTGGGGGAAGGTATCTGGTTGGTCACGGGAAAGAATTATACTGATCTGGCATTCAACAGGCATAGGAGCCTGACTACTGAAGATAAAACTAACCCAGTAGCCTATACCTCCCCACCAAGATCCTTGAAATAATTGGCACAGTTATATGCTAGGAACAAGGTCCTGAAGAAATCAGGTAAGTATAAAGGTAGCATCATCTTGTTCAGCCCTGTGTCTCCATTAAATCTCTGGCTGCTATTGTTACTGAACCAAACGGGTCCACAACCAATCTATTGACACCAGGTTGTGGTGAATGAAAGCCACCTTTCAGGGGCTGTTGCTTGTCAAGACTGGCTCGACAAGCAGGGTTTCCGAAAGTGCGATATGGCAAGAAAATGAGAAACAAGGCACAAGAGTTCAGAGAAAAGTGAGGGTCAAGGGACCAACACCACTCCAAGGTGAAGGTGCCAAAACTGAATCTAAGCCAGCTTTACTATACTTTCAGCTGTGAAATGAAAGAATATGTGAGGAGTTAAATTATAACATGTGGCATTCAAGGCCAAAGAACAAAATGATCATTAGCCACTGAGTAATTAAGGAACAGTAATCAATAACAAATCAGTAACTAAGACTAATATTCTTATCTATAGATTTTCCATCAGATACATAAAACGTGACTCTGAGACACCAGTTGAGAAACAGTCTGGAGGCCCAGGGTCATATCTTGTTTTCAAGATTATGAACTATTCCCTCTGGATTTGTTTCAAGAGTCTATGCCTTATAGCATCCAGTTTATCAATAATTATACATTTCTTTTGCGGCCCTTGCCAAGACGTGCTTTTCTTTTATTCTTCCTGTCTCCTACAGTTGCCAAACACCTTATTGGAGTCAAATGACCAAGGAGTCTCCCATTCACTCACCTTGAATCATAGGCTGCATTATCACTAGTCTATTTTATAGACAAGATCTAGCTAGGAACACAAATTACCAAATATTTATGACAACAGATTTAACATGGAAAATGGTTACATAAGTGATAGGCAGAAAATCTAAGAAGGACAGGAAGTTATAGATTAGTGATAGCAGGAGTCTAACACCATCCTTAGGCTGAATGGGTAAGGGAAGAAGTATGTCTAGGGTCTAGGGACTTGGGTCACCTGATGGAAAGTGAAATCATAGGTCTATCATGGATTATCCAAACAAGAGGAAAGAAAGAAACACACTCTCCTTTACATCATTCTTGCCCATCGGTCTGCTTCCAGTATCTCACTGGAGAAAACTAGAGGTCAAATACTATGAGAGCTTGGGAAACACAACCTAGAGGGGTTAGCCCATCTTGCAATATCTGGCAGAGCAGAGCAAGGTGAAAAATGGACAGTGGAAGGAGGTGGTATGACCTGAGCCAGGAATTGGATCACACAGCAGAACTGGAAGTATACTGACAGCAGAAGCCATAGAAGAGACACAGCAGAGATGCCACAAAAGGCACAAAAGGCAGAGCCTAAGTACCATGGCTTCCCCACATTTCTTACCCTCCCATCAGTGCCTTCCACTGGGTGAACCCAACCAGAAGATGATTGACAAGGAAGCCTGGGAAATACAGCCTGCAGTGGTCAGTCAGCCTATGGTGTGGAGAACAGGGGAAGGAGGCAAATGGAACCTGAACCAGCACAGATAGCCACCCAAATCCAGATCTAGACACCTTCAATTTTGCTAAATCTTCATCCTTTCAGTTCCTTCTTTTTTTTTTTTTTTTTTTTTTTTTTTTTTTTTTTTTTTTTATTAAATTTTTATTTTTTGTTTAATGCTTATCCATTTCACAGCACTGCATTGGTTCTGCCATACATTGACATGAATCAGCCACAGGTGTGGACGATCTCCCCATGTTAAAGCCCCCTCCCACCTCCCTTCCTTGCCCATCCCCCCGGTTCATCCCATACACCGGCCCCAAGCATCCTATATCCTGTATTGAACATAGACTGGTGCTTCATCTCCCATATGATTGTCAGTTCCTTCTTTTATATCTCCTGCACAACTGTGGGTGAGGATATGGATGAGCAGTTAAAGAGATACAAGGTGAAGGCATAGAGGATGCAAGCCCATATAATAGCTATGTGGGAAGTACTTTTGATGTTTAGAGCATTTCCTGAGAGCTGCCTTGATAGATTCACCCCCTGATACCCCTACATAATTATCTCCTATCATGCAGGATGGGAGGTAGGGAATGGGTTTGAAAATTAGTTGCCTTTCCTTCTTATCACCTGCACACTCCTTAGCTCCTAGTGCTTGAGAGCCTTTAGAAAGGAAGGCATGAAAGCTGGCCATCTGTCCTCATGGTCCTGCCTGACACAGCTTCTAGACTTTCAAATGCATAAGGCATTTTGGACAGCAGTGCAACTGTTTATGTCCAAGAAACAAGAGAAGTAAAGGACTGGAATATACTATAAACACAGACTTCAGGGCAGAGAGCCACAGGTATCTTTTACCTTTCTTTCAGTCTGGGCTCCTGATGGGTGAGTTATCTGGGACCCCACTCCTTGCTCTGTTTCCCATCTGCTTAGTCAAGGTTTAGGAGATTTAGAATCAAGTTCAGCAGTCCCATCTATTGGGTTGGCCACAAAATTCATTTGGGTTTTTCTATAAGATATTATGGGAAAACCTGAATGAATTTTTTGGCCAGCCCAATACTTTAGGACTCTGGGAAAATACACCCTTCAAGTGGGGCCTGCCCAGAGTAGCCTCTCCTGTGCCTCTCCTGTGCTACCTAGAATACAGATTCTCTGGTTGACCTTAAAAATGTGTGGATACTCTTGGCATGCCAGAAGACTTGCACTCGATGAAAATGTAGGAGCACATCAAATCCTAGACAGAGAGGAAAGGCTGAAACTCTATGCCCTATTTCCAAGATAAGCAGATTGAGTACCTTTCAAAATTAAGTGCCCATGTTATTAGTAGCTCAGCTCTCCAGACCTCTGAGCTATTGTTCTTCTACTTGCCTGTGCTTCTATGGACAGAAACAACTTTAAGGCCTGGTACCTTGGTCTCTTTCCCATCCAGACAAGAGACTAGGAGTTAAAATGGATCATCTCAAACTCTGATGATGAATCTTCTGAGGCAACTTTCCCTAGGAATATGAGGAGGAGGTACCTGGAATGAAAGCTCACTCTTGGCCTTTAGTTTCTTGTTGGCACTGTCCCTAAATGATAATCTAGCTTCCTTCCCATCCCTCAATACAATCACCAGTTTCCAGGTACTTTGTTTTCCCAGTTAGATCTTGACTATAAGCTAGACTAGGGGGAATGCAGCTTCCAAGAAAGCCAAACTTTAACCCTTCTCTTCCTCTCTCCCTGTTTCCTAATATTTATTTTCCTCTCTTCTCTCCCTATGTCCTACCCTCCCTTCTATACTGGAATTGCCACGAGCCTAGGGCTGGCTCTGCTCTGCACATGACACTAACAAGTCTGCATTCTTTCCTGCAATAGGAAAATTATTTTCCTTTATTCAGAAAGGTGGCTACCAAAGACAAGATCCAAATTGCAAATGGTCCACTGTCTGCAGAAACCAGAGAGTTCTCCTTCAGCTACTAATTTGAGGCAAAGGATAGTGGAATAGGTGGTGTTTGATCTTGGCCTTGAATGGTGGAAAATGTAATTGGTAGAGAGCAAAAAAAAAAAAAAAAAGGTATTAGTGGGGGAAAATCAGCGAGCAAAGACATTGTTGCTGTTCAGTCGCTCAGTCGTGTCTTTATGACACAATGAACTATAGCATGCCAGGCTTCCCTGGCTTTCACCATCTCCAGGAGTGTGCTCAAACTCATGTCCATTGAATCAGTGATGCCATCTAACCATCTTGTCCTCTGTCATTCACTTTTCCTCCTGTCTTCAATCTTTCTCATCATCAAGGTCTTTTCCAATGAGTCGGCTCTTCGCATCAGGTGACCAAAGTATTGGAGCTTCAGCCTCAGCATCAGTTCCTCCAATGAAAACTCAGGATTGATTTCCTATAGGATTGACTGGTTTGATCTTCATTCATTCCAAGGGACTCTCAAGAGTCTTCTCCAACACCACAGTTCAAAAGCATCAATTATGTGGTGCTCAGCTTTCTTTATAAACAAACTCTTACATCCATACAAGACTATTGAAAAAGCTACATAGCTTTGACTAGGTGGACCATAGTCAGAAAAGAAATATCTGTGCTTTTTAATATGCTGTCTAAGTTTGTCATAGCTTTTCATCCAAGGAGCAAGTGTCTTATAATTTCCTGGCTTCAGTCACCACTGGCAGTGATTTTTAGAGCCCAAGAAAATAAAGTCTGTCAGCGTTTCCATTGTTTCCCCATCTGTTTGCATGAAGTGATGGGACTGGATACCATAATCTTAGTTGTTTGAATGCTGAGATTTAAGCCAGCTTTTTTACTCTTTCATATTTATCCAGGGCCTCATTAGTTCCTCTTCACTATCTGTCGTAAAGGTGGTATCATCTGCATATCTGAAGTTATTGATATATTTCACCTGGCAATCTCGATTCCAGCTTGTGCTTCACTCAGCCAAACATTTCGCATGATATACTCTGCATGTAAGTTAAATAAACAGGGTGACAATATACAGCCTTGACTACTCCGTTCCCAATTTGGAACCAGTCTGTTGTTCTATGTCTGGTTCTAACTGTTGTTTCTTGACCTGCATACAGGTTTTGCAGGAGGCAGGTAAGGTGGTCTCATATTCCTATCACTAAGATTTTTCCACAGTTTTTTGGGATCCACACACTCAAAGGCCTTACATAGTCAATAAAGCAGAACTAAATGTTGTTTTCTGAAATTCCCTTGCTTGTTCTATGTTCCAACGGATGTTGGCAATTTGATCTCTTGTTCCTCTGCCTTTCCTAAATCCAGCTTAAACATCTGGAAGCTCATGGTTCACATACTGTGAAGCCTAGCTTTGAGAATTTTGAGCATTATTTTGCTAGCATGTGAAATGAGTGCTCAACATTCAGAAAACTAAGATCATGGCATCCTGTCACATCACTTCATGGCAAATAGTTGGGGAAACAGTGGAAGCAGGGGCTGACTTTATTTTCCTGGGCTCCAAAATCACTGCAGATGGTGACTGCAGCCATGAAATTAAAAGACGCTTTCTCCTTGGAAGGAAAGTTATAACCAAACTAAACAGCATATTAAAAAGCAGAGACATCAGTTTGCCAACAAAGGTCCATCTAGTCAAGGCTATGGTTTTTCCAGTAATCATGTATGGATGTGAGAGTTGGACTATAAAGAAAGCTGAGTGCCAAAGAATTGATGCTTTTGAACTGTGGCATTGGAGAAGACCCTTGAGAGTCCCTTAGACTGCAAGGGGATCCAACCAGTCCATCCTAAAGGAGATCAGTCCTCAGTGTTCATTGGAAGACTGACGTTGAAGCTGAAACTCAAATACTTTGACCACCTGATCTGGAGCACTGACTCATTGGAAAAGACTCTGATGCTGGGAAAGATTGAGGGCAGGAGGAGACGGGGATGACAGAAGATGAGATGGTTGGATGGCATCACTGACACAATGGACATGGATTTGGGTGGACTCTGGGAGTTGGTGATAGACAGGGAGGCCTGGCGTGCTGCAGTTCATGGGGTCAAAAAGAGTCGGACACGACTGAGCAACTGAACTGAACTGAAATGAGTGCAGTGATGTGAATGTTTGAACATTCTTTGACATTGCCCTTCTTTGGGGTTGGAATAAAAACTGACCTTTTTTAGTCCTGTGGTCACTGCTAAATTTTCCATGTTTACTGGCATACTGAGTGTAGCACTTTAATAGCATTACCTTTTAGGACTTCAGCTGGAGTTTCATCACCTCTGCTAGATGTTTGTAGTGATGTTTCCTAAGGCCCACTTGAATTCTCACTCCACCATGTCTGATTCTAGGTGAATGATCACACCATTGTGGTTATCTGGGTCATTAAGATCTTTATTGTATAGCTCTTTTGTGTATTCTTGTCATATCTTAGTATCCTCTTGTTCTGTTAAGTCCATACCATTTCTCTCCTTTATTGTGCCCATCTTTGTAAGAAATGTTCTCCTGGTATGTCTAGTTGTCCTGAAGAGATCTCTAGTCTTTCTACTGTTTCTTTGCACTGTTCACTTAGGAAAGTTTTCTTATCTCTCCTTGCTATTCTTTGGAACTCTGCATTCAGATGGGTATATCTTTCCTTTTCTCCTTTGCCTTTAGCTTCTCTTCTTTTCTCAGCTCTTTGTAAGCCCAAATAACCATTTTTCCTTTTTGCATTTCTTTTTCTTGGGGATGGTTTTGATCACCACCTCCTGTACAATGTTACAAACTTTCATCCATAGTTCTTCAGGCTCTCTATCAGATCTTATCACTTGAATCTATTTGTCACTTCCACTGTGTAATTGTAAGGAATTTGATTTAGGTCATACCTGAATAGCCTAGTGGTTTTCCCTACTTTCTTCAATTTAAATCTGAATTTGGCAATAAGGAGTTCATGATCTGAGCCACAGTCAGCTCCCAGTCTTGTTTTCGCTGACTGTATAGAGCTTCTCCATCTTTGGCTGCAAAGAATAGAATCTGATTTTTATATTAACCATCTGATAATGTCCATGTGTAGAGTCGTCTCTTGTGTTGTTGGAAGAGCATGTTTGCTATGACCAGTGCATTCTCTTGGCAAAACTCTGTTAGCCTTTGTCCTGTTTCATTTTGTACTCCAAAGCCAACTTGCCTGTTACTCCAGGTATCTCTTCACTTCCTGCATTCCAGACCACTATGATGAAAAGGGCATCTTTTTTTGGCATTGGTTCTGGAAGGTACTGTAGGTCTTCATAGAACTGTTCAACTTAAGTTTCTTTGGCATTAGTTGTTGGGGCATAGATTTGGATTACTGTGATATTGAGTGGTTTGCCTTGGAATCAAACTGAGATCATTTTGTCATTTTTAGATTGCATTCAAGTACTGCATTTTGGATTTTTTGTTGACTATGAGGGCTACTCCATTTCTTCTAAGGGATTCTTGACCACAGTAGTAGATATAATGGTGATTTTAATTAAACTCACCCATTCCAGTCCATTTTAGTTCACTGATTCCTAAAATGCTGATGTTCATTCTTGCCATCTACTGTTTGGCCACTTCCAATTTACCTTGATTCATGAACCTAGCATTCCAGGTTCCTATGCAATATTGTTCTTACAGCATCAGAATTTACATTCACCACCAGACACATCCACAATTGGGCATTGTTTTCGCTTTGGCTCAGCCTCTTTATTCCTTCTGGAGCTATTTCCTGCTCTTCTGCAGTAGCATATTGGTCACCTAACAACCTGGGAAGTTCGTTTCTCAGTGTCACATATTTTTACCTTTTCATACTGTTCACCAAAATCACAACTAGCTCCTGAACAACGATTGACAGGAGAATATTGGACCTCACAAAAGAAAGATATTCCATATCCAAGGATAAAGGAGAAGCCCCAACAAGTTGGTAGCAGGGGTGCAATATGTTTAAAATCGAATCTCATATCTACCAGAGGTGCTCGGAGGGCACAAACAAAACCCCATGCACACCAGGATCCAGAGAAAGGAGTTGTGACCTCTACAAGAGACTGAGCCAGACCTGCCTTTGAGTGTTTGACTGTGTCCTGTGGAGGCATGGGCAAGCAGTGTCCTGCCATGGGGACAGGGGCTCTGGCAGCAATAGTCCTGGGAGGTGCAGTGTGTGGCATAAATCCTCTAGGAGGAGGTTGCCATTTCATGCAAAGATGGGCTTGATAAAGGACAGAAACGGTATGGACTTAACAGAAGCAGAAGATATTAAGAAGAGGTGGCAAGAATACACAGAACAACTGTACAAAAAAGATCTTCATGACCAAGATAATGACGATGGTGTGATCACTCACCTAAAGCTAGACATCCTGGAATGTGAAGTCAAGTGGGCCTTAGAAAGCATCACTATGAATAAAGCTACCAGAGGTGATGGAATTCCAGCTGAGCTATTTCAAATCCTGAAAGATCATCCTGTGAAAGTGCCGCACTCAATATGCCAGCAAATTTGGAATATTCAGCAGTGGCCACAGGACTGCAAAAGGTCAGGTTTCATTCCAATCCCAAAGAAAGGCAATGCCAAAAAATGCTCAAACTACCACACAATTGCACTCATCTCACACGCTAGTAAAGTAATGCTCAAAATTCTCCAAGTCAGGCTTCAGCAATACATAAACCGTGAACTTCCAGATGTTCAAGCTGGTTTTAGAAAACGCAGAGGAACCAGAGATCAAATTTCCGACATCTGCTGGATCATGGAAAAAGAAAGAGAGTTCCAGAAAAACATCTATTTCTGCTTTATTGACTGTGCCAAAGCCTTTGACTGTATGGATCACAATAAACTGTGGAAAATTCTTCAAGAGATGGGAATACCAGATCACCTGACCTGCCTCTTGAGAAACCTATATGCAGGTCAAGAAGCAACAGTTAGAACTGGACATGGAACAACAGAATGGCTCCAAATAGGAAAAGGAATACGTCATGGCTGTATATTGTCACCCTGCTTATTTAACTTATATGTAGAGTACATAATGAGAAACGCTATGCTGGAGGAAGCACAAGCTAGAATCAGGAGTTGGACTATGAAGAAATCTGAGCACCAAAGAATTGATGCTTTTGAACTATGGTGTTGGAGAAGACTCTTGAGAGTCACTTGGACTGCAAGAAGATCCAATCAGTCCATTCTAAAGGAAATCAGTCCTGGGTTTTCATTGGAAGAACTGATGCTAAAGCTAAAACCAATACTTTGGCCACCTCATGCGAAGAGTTGACTCATTGGAAAAGGCTCTGATGCTGGGAGGGATTGGGGGCAGGAGGAGAAGGGGACGACAGAGGATGAGATGGCTGGATGGCATCACCGACTCGATGGATGTGAGTTTGAGTGAACTCCGGGAGATGGTGATGGACAAGGAGGCCTGGCATGCTGTGATTCATGGGGTCGCAAACAGTCAGACATGACAGAGTAACTGAACTGAACTGAACTAGAGCTGCTGAACAGAACAATTATACCAAAGAAGTTCTCGCACAGTTACAAAAGTTTTACAACAGAGATTTCCCAACCTGGGGATTTGGCTGAGGGCCTAAGAACCCCCAGGGAATTTGAAGGCCAGTGGCATTTGATTACAGAAATTCCATAGGCCTGGGAAACAGATTCTTGGAGGGAACAAATGAAATCTTGTGTGCACCAGGACCCAGGAGAAAGGAGCAGTGACTCCACAAGAGACTGAACTAGACTTGCCTGTGAATGTCCAGGAGTCTCTGGCGGAGACATGAGTAGACAGTAGCCTGCTGAGAGGTCAGGGGACACTGACTACAACAGTTCTCAGAGCCGTAGCATGCTGGCATAGGTCCTTTTCTAATCCAAAGAAGGGCAATGCCAAAAATGTTCAAACATTGGCATAATTGCACTCATTTCAATTGCTAGAAAGGTCATGCTCAAAATCTTACAAGCTAGGCTTCAACAATACATGAACCAAGAACTTCCAGATGTATAAGCTGTATTTGGAAAAGGCAGAAAAACCAGAGACCAAATTGCCAACATCGGTTGGATCATAGAAAAAGCAAGAGAGTTCCAGAAAAACATCTATTTTTGCTTTATTAACTATGCCAAAGCCTTTGACTATGTGGGTCACAATAAACTGTGGAAAATTCTTAATGATGGGGATACCAGATCACCTTACCCGCCTCCTGAGAAACCTGTATGCACGTCAGTAAGCAATACTTAGAACCACACATGAAACAATGGGAAGATCGACTCATTGGAAAAGACCCTGATACTGGGAAAGATTGAAGGCAAGAGGAGATGTGGACAACAGAGGATGAGATAGTTGGATGCATTACTGACTCAATGGACATGAGTTTGAGCAAGCTGTAGGAGATGGTGAGCGACAGGGAATCGTGGCGTTCTGCAATCCATGGGCTTGCAAAGAGTCAGACATGACTGAGCAACTGAACTGAACTGAAAACACAGAGCCAGTCATAGAATTTGTTGTTGTTTAGTTGCTAGTAACTATAATTACTTACTAGAAAGCAATAAATGCAATTTGAACATTCTTTGGCATTGCCCTTCTTTGGATTAGAATGTAAACTGACCTTTCCAGTCCTGTGGCCACTGCTGAGTTTCCCAAATTTTCTGGCATAGTGAGTGCAACACTTTCACAGCATCATCTTTTAGGATTTAAAATAGCTTAGTTGGAATATCACCTCCTCCAGTAGTTTTGTAGTGATGCTTCCTAAGGCCCACTTGACTTCACACTCCAGGATGTCTGGCTCAAGGTGAGTGACCACACCATCATGGTTATCCTGGTCATTAAGAACTTTCTTGTACAATTTTTTGTGTATATTCTTGGCATCTTGTCTTAATCTCTTCTGCTTCTCTCAGATCCTTGCAGTTTCTGCCACAGAGTAGATCTAAATGAATATTTTTTGCATGAAAGAATGGGAGATTCTCTGGGGTCAAACCATAATGTTCTAGGAATGTCACATCTGCAAGCACACAATATGGCTAGAATGGAGGTTCTGTATTTCTAGGTGAAGCCTAGTAACAGGTGGTAAAATGGAGGGAAGATGGTGTTGTGAGGGTCAAGGAAGTGAAGGTACTGCAGCTGAAGGCACTGGAGGGGTCACTTGAGCAGATACTGCCATCAGCCCATGCTCCATTTTTCTACTGGGAGGAGGCATCTTGTGCGGGCAGTAGACTGGCAAAGTAGGAGCTAGCAAGTAGACTAGTGTCTGGAAGCTAATGTCATCTGTGACTAGCTCATGGTACCAGGATGAAACAGATGGTTGTTCATCTTGCATCTCATCAAGAAAATGTCTTTAAAAATAAGAAGGTGGCTTATACACAGAAGAGCAGGGTTTCCCTGTGGCTAGAACAATGAAGCCCCTTTAGGGTTTGGAAAATACCAGCAAAAATAGAGAAGTGAGAAGAGCTCTGTTCTTCCTATAGGCCCAGCCACCTTTCTCTGCCTTTGCTGCATCACTCCTGAGTGCCAACTGTATCATGAGGGCCAGGGCTGAGGCCTCTGACAACTAAGGGTTTGCCACCATTCTCAGTAAGAGAGAGCCCTGCACACACACTGCCCAGGCCTATGATATGAAATCAGGGCTTGACCACCTCTTCCTCAATGATCCTACTCATGCATGAGGCAGAACATGGTATCATATGAAAATCCCTGTCTTGGGCAACAAGAAACCTCATGCATTCTAGTTCTGGCTGTATCATTGGCTCACTGTATAGCCTTGGGATGTTTCTTCCCTTTTCTGGGTCTTAGTTTCCACATCTGTAGAAAAATTGTTTTGCCTACCTCAGAGTTATTCTAGAAGTAAATGAAATGATAAATGTGCAAATGTTTTATAAGCAGTCAAATGCTCCATAAGAGTGTATAAATTAATGCTGCCAGAAAAATCCCAAGCATATATGGTCAATTAATTTATGACAAAACACCCAAAATATACAATTAGGAAAGGACAGTCTCTCTTTAACAGATGGTATTGGGAAAACTGGATAGGCACATGCAACATAAAATTAAACCGGACCATTATTTTATACCATACAAAAGAATTAACTCACAATGGATTAAAGCCTTGAACATAAGACCTGAAACCAAAACTCCTAGAAGAAAACATAGGTGATAAGCTCCTTGACATCAGTCTTAGTTTTGGATTTGACAATAAAACAAGGGCAACAAAAGCAAAAATAAACAAGTGGGATTATACCAAACTGAAAAGCATCTGCATAGCAAAGGAAACTATCAACAAAATGAAAAAGTAACTTACCAAATGGGAGGAGATACTTGCAAACAATATATACTATAAGGAGTTAATGCAACATATAAAGAGAACCCATACAACTCAACATCAAAAGAAATAAATAACCTGATTAAAAAATGGGTAGAATACCTGAATCAAACTTTGTTTTGAAGAAGATACAGATGTCCAACAGGTATATGAAAAAGTCTTCAATATCACTAATCATAAGGGAAATGCAAGTTAAAACCACAATGAGATATGACCTCACCCCTGTTTAAATGGCTATTATCAAAAAGATAAGAAATAACAAGTGCTAGCAAGGATGTGGAAAAAAAAATGGAACCCTTATGAACAGTTGGGAATGTAAATATAAAAGCCACTATGTAAAACAGTATGGAGGTGCCTCAAAATTAAAAATAGAACTACCATATGATCCAGCATCCTGCTTATGTGTATTTATCCAAAGGAAACAAAGATACTATACATGTGCAAACTCATGTTCACTGCAGCATTATTTCAATTAGCCAAGATATGGAAGCAACCGAAGTGTTCATCAGTGAATGAATGGGTAAAGAAAATGTGATACACACACACAAACATACACATACTGGCATATTATTTTGACATAGAAAATAGTGAAATATTTTCATTTGCAACAACATGGATGGACCTGGAGGGCATCATGCCAAGTGAACAAGTCAGACAGAGAAAGACCAATAGTATATGATTTTACTTATATATGAAGTCTAATTTTAAAAAATGAGCTCATAGGCAAAGAAAAGAGATTGGTGCTTGCCAGAGGCAGGGGTTGGAAGTGGACAAAATGAGTGAAGGATGTCAAAAAGTACAAACTTCCAGTTATAAAATAAATAATTCATTGAGATATACAACATGGTGAATATGCTCAATACTGTATTGCTTGTCTGAAAGCTGTAAGAGAGTAGATCTTAAAATTTCTCATCACAAGAAAGAAAATTGTAACTATGTTGGTGACAGATGTTAACTAGACTTGTGATGATTATTTCACAATATACATAAATATCAAATCATTATGCTATATACTTGGAATTAATACAATTTTGTATGTCAATTTTATTTTAATAAAAAATGTGATTATTCCAGATTTGCTCTTGGAAATCAGGAAATATGCTCTCTATACATTCAGTAAGTCATTCCCATGAGTATGCATGCCCCATTCTAAGGACCAAAATCTTCAACATCAAAAGACCCAGGATTTTCAGGGCCCTCTCCAGTCTAGTCCCCTGCCTAGCTCTTGTTGAAACATACTGAATTCAAACCAGACTCAATTGGTTACCCAAACTACCCTGCTTTCCCCCACTTCTATGCCTTTGCTCACATCTTTTGCATTTTCATACTGTTCATGGGGTTCTCAAGGCAAGAATGCTGAAGTGGTTTGTTATTCCCTCCTCCAGGGAACCATGTTTCTCAGAACTCTCCACCATGACCCATCTGCTTTGGGTGGCCCTACACGGCATGACTCATGGTTTCACTGAGTTACACAAGGCTGTGATCCATGTGATCTGCTTGGTTAGTTTTCTGTGATTGTGGTTTTCATTCTGTCTGCCCTCTGATGGATGATGATAAGAAGCTTTTGGAAGCTTCCTGCTGGGAGGGACTGGTTGTGGGGAAAACTGGGTCTTTCTCTGGTGGGCAAAGCTATGCTCAGTAAATCTTTAATCCATTTTTTGCTGATGGGTATGGCAGTGCGCACTAAGTGCAGGTGGCTGCAGCCGGCACACTAAGCGTGGCTAAGAGAAGCTACCCGACATCCGAGGTCAGGAGCAGTGGCCTAGAGTGCCAGGCTGCGATGGTGTTGGAATGGCCGAGAAGAGTACTCCGCATCCAAGGTCAGGGGCAGCGGGAGAGGAGTCACCCTGCATCCGAGTCCAGGGGCAGCACCTGAGGCCAGGGGCAGTGGCCGAGAGGAGCAACCCCATGTCCAAGAAGCAGTGGCTGCGCTGGCGCAAGAGGGCCTAGAGGAGCCATCCCAAGTTGAAGGTCAAGAAAAGAGGCAGTGAGGAGATAACCCTCATCCAAGTTAAGGAGCAGTGGCTGCACTTTGCTGGAGTAGCCGTGAAGAGATACCCCACGCCCAATATAAGAGAAACCCAAGTAAGATGGTAGGTGTCACAAGAGGGCATCAGAGGGTAGACACACCGAAAGCATACTCACAGAAAACTAGTCAATCTAATCACACTAGGATCACAGTCTTGTCCAACTCAAAAAAACTAAGCCATGCCCACAGGGCAACCCAAGACAGGTGGGTCATGGTAGAGAGGTCTGACAGAATGTGTTCCACTGGAGAAGGGAATGGCAAACCACTTCAGTACTCTTG
>SJYC01118279.1:0-19031 GCA_006408675.1 Madoqua kirkii | reverse complement strand
GATGTTGAATTTTGTCAAAGGCTTTCTCTGCATCTAATGAGATAATCATATGGCTTTTATTTTTCAATTTATTAATGTGGTGAATTACGTTGATTGATTTGTGGATATTGAAGAATCCTTGCATCCCTGGGATAAAGCCCACTTGGTCATGGTGTATGCTCTTTTTAATGTGCTGTTGGATTCTGATTGCTAGAATTTTGTTAAGGATTTTTGCATCTATGTTCATCCGTGATATTGGCCTGTAGTTTTCTTTTTTGTGGCATCTTTGTCAGGTTTTGATATTAGGATGATGGAGGGCTCATAGAATGAGTTTGGAAGTTTACCTTCCTCTGCAATTTTTTGGAAGAGTTTGAATAGGATTGGTGTTAGCTCTTCTCGAAATTTTTGGTAGAAATCAGCTGTGAAGCCGTCTGGACCTGCGCTTCTGTTTGCTGGAAGATTTCTGATTACAGTTTCAATTTCTGTGCTTGTGATGTGTCTGTTAAGATTTTCTATTTCTTCCTGGTTCAGTTTTGGAAAGTTGTACTTTTCTAAGAACTTGTCTGTTTCTTCCACGTTGTCCATTTTATTGGCAAATAATTGCTGATAGTAGTCTCTTATGCTCCTTTGTATTTCTGTGTTGTCTGTTGTGATCTCTCCATTTTCATTTCTAATTTTATTGATTGATTTTTCTCCCTTTGTTTCTTGATGAGTCTGGCTAATGGTTTGTCAATTTTATTTATCCTTTCAAAGAACCAGATTTTTGTTTTGTTGATTTTTGCTATGGTCTCTCTCTCTTTCTCTCTCTCTCTCTCTCTCTCTTTTTTTTTTTTTTTTGCATGTTTCTGCCCTAATTTTTAAAATTTCTTTCCTTCTACTAACCCTGGGTTTCACCATTTGTTTTTTTTCTAGTTGCTTTAGGTGTAGAGTTCGGTTATTTATTTGACTTTATTTTTGTTTCTTGAGGTATGCCTGTAATGCTATGAACTTTCCCTTTAACACTGCTTTTATAGTGTCCCACAGGTTTGGGGTTATTGTGTTTTCATTTCCATTCATTTCTATGCATAATTTGATTTCTTTTTTGATTTCTTCTGAGATTTGTTGGTTATTCAGAAGCGTGTTGTTCAGCCTCCATATCTTGGAATTTTTAACAGTTTTTCACCTGTAATTGAGATCTAATCTTATTGCATTATGGTCAGATGCTTGGAATGATTTCAATTTTTTGAATTTATCAAGGCTAGATTTATGGCCTAGGACAAGGTTCTGTAAGCACTAGAGAAAAAGGTAAAATTCATTGTTTTGGGGTGAAATGTCCTATGGATATCAATTAGGTCTAACTGGTCTATTGTATTATTTAAAGTTTGTGTTTCTTTGTTAATCTTCTGTTTAGTTTGTCTATTCATAGGTGTGAGTGGCATATTAAAGTCTCCCACAATTATTGTGTTATTGTTAATTTCCCCTTTACTACTTGTTAGCATTTGTCTTACATATTGTGGTGCTCCTATGTTGGGTGCATATATATTTATAATTGTTATATCTTCTTCTTGGATTGATCCTTTGATCATTATATAGTGTCCTAATTTGTCTCTTTTCACAGCCTTAGTTTTAAAGTCTATTTCATCTGATATGAGCATTGCTACTCCTGCTTTCTTTTGTTCTCTATTTGCGTGAAATATCTTTTTTCAGCCCTTCACTTTCAGTCTGTATGTGTCCCTTGTTTTGAGGTGAGTCTCTTGTAGACAACATATGTAGGGATCTGATTTTTTTTATCCATTCAGCCAGTCTTTGTCTTTTGGTTGGAGCATTCAGAACATTTACATTTAAGGTAATTATTGATAAGTATAATCCCATTGCCATTTGCTTTATTGTTTTGAGTTTGACTTTATACACCCTTTCTAGATTTCCTGTCTAGAGAATATCCTTTAGCATTTGTTGGAGAGCTGGTTTGGTGGTGCTGAATTCTCTCAGCTTTTGCTTGTCTGTAAAGCTTTTGATTTCTCCTTCATATGTGAATTAGATCCTTGCTGGGTACAGTTATCTGAGCTGTAAGTTATTTTCTTTCATCACTTTAAGTATGTCTTGCCATTTCCTGCTGGCCTGAAGAGTTTCTATTTAAAGATCAGCTGTTATCTTTATGAGAATCCTCTTGTGTGTTATTTGTTGTTTTTCCTTTGTTGCTTTTAATATTTGTTCTTTGTGTTTGGTCTTTGTTAATTTGATTAATATTTGTCTTGGGGTGTTTTTCCTTGGGTTTATCCTGTTTGGAACTCTCTGGGTTTATTGGATTGGAATGAAAACTGACATTTTCCAGTCCTGTTGCCATTGCTGAGACTTCCAAATTTTCTGGTATATTGAGCGCAGAACTTTCACAGCATCATCTTTCAGGATTTGAAACAGCTCCACTGGAATTCCATCACCTCCACTAGCTTTGTTCATAGTGATGCTTTCTAGGGCCCACTTGACTTCACATTCCAGGATGTTTGGCTCTAGGTGAGTGATCACACCATCGTGATTATCTAGGTCTTGAAAATCTTTTTGTACAGTTCTTCTATGTATTCTTGCCACCTCTTCTTAATATCTTCTTCTTTTGTTAGGTCCATACCATTACTTTCCTTTATCCAGCCCATCTTTGCATGAAATATTCCCTTTTCTTGAAGAGGAGCTCTACCCACCACAACTGGAGAAGAGCCCTCTATGGCAACCAGAGAGAAAGCCTCATACCATAACTAACCCATAGACCCGCCCTGACACAAATAGCCAGTAGCTTGCTGCACTTCACAACCAGAAATGCCCCTTCTCATTACAACCATAGAGGAGTCACCCACTTCCCAATTTGAGAAGAGCACTCTACTGCATTTAGAGGGAGCCTAACTACCACAATTAAAGAGGAGTTTCCAATTCCACAATGAGATAGGTGGCTGCAAACAACAACTACAGAGGAGCAGACCCACAGCAAATAAAGAGTGCATCCCCACTGCAATTAAAGTGGAGCCCCTGCTGCATCTAGAGAGTAGCCTCCTGCACATTGTACTTAGACAGAGACCAGGTTGCACATCGCTGTTACAGAGGATCTGTCCCAGATTCATTAATCTAGTTCAAGAGAAGTCTTGACTTCAACTCTAAAGGGACTCTGAGTCATATGCTGCAACTGAAGAGGCACCTCTATTTCCCTGCTGCAATTTCACAGGATCCCTAGGCCGTAACAGGAAAAGGAGCCACTGGACCAAATGATGGAGTGGCTCCCTGGCCAAAACTGAAACAGATTCCCCAGGCACAACTAGTGCCATATCCCCCAGGATATCAGACCTAGACAGAAGACTTGTGCCTCCAGTGGAGATAAGCTCCCTGAAGGAAGTTGAGTGCAGGCCCTCACAACTAGAGAGCAGGAATCCCACGAATAGAACTGAGGACCTCATAGTGCCAAAAGAAGAGAGAACCTTCCCCATGGAGACACAGTCACCTCAACTGGAGAGGACCCAACTCAACTTTCGAAAGGAGCCTTCAACCACAACTTGAGAGGAACCCGCTGGCCATCATATGCAGAGAGGAGCCCCTCTTCTGCTAAGAAGATGAAGCTCACACAACAAGGAGAGAGGAGCTGGCACACCATCACTAGACAGAGTCGTAGCTCCTGCAACTACAGAGTTGACCCTGACCGCAGTGATAGAGTAGTCCCTTTTCAAAACTAGTGAGCAGCCACCTGTCACTGCAACAAGACAAAAGCCACCTTGCACATTCCTGCCAGAGATCAGTTGCCTCAAGAAAACTCGACAGGACACCCCACCATAAGTCACCAGGAACACTGAGTACCAACTAAGCTTGAGGAGAACCCCGACTTCCATACCACGAGTCCAGTGGAATCTTGCATCCTGTGCTGCAAATCCAGAGGAACATTGATTTTTTTCCTGCAGTTTGAGAGAAACTCTCAGTCCCCTGTGGCAACTCTCAAGGAAACCTTGAGTTTCCAGCAACAACTAGAGAAGAACACCAAGTTTCTGCTGCAACTTCAGAGGAGGCCTGACTCCCCTGCTGCAACTCGAGAGGAAACACAACTTCCCCACCTCAACTCGAGACATATCCTCAGATCCCCATCGCAACTCAAAAGGAACCCTGAGTTACCCACTGCAAGTGGAAAGGACAGTGAGTTCCCCCTCGACCTAAGATAAGGCCTGATCCTCTTGCAGTGACTTGAATGGAACCCCAAGTTTCCCCTCACAATATGATGGAAGGTCCAACTCCCCTGTTGCAACTCTAGAAGATCCTGAATTGCCCACCTCAACTCAACAGGAGGAGTGACATCCCTTTTACTACTCGAGAGGAAAGTGGAGGTCCATGCCCCAACATGAGACAAGGCCTGACTCCCCTCTTGCAATTCAAGAGGAGCCCTGAGATCCCTGTTGCAACTGGAGAGGAACCCCAAGTTTCCCACCTCAACTCCAGATGATCCTCTATTCCCATGCAACTTGGGAGGAATCCCGAGGTGCCCCCTTGCAAGTTGAAAGGGGCCTGACTCTCCTGAGGCAACTCAAGCATTCCCTGACATCGCCATCACAGCTCGAGAGGAACCCCGAGTTTCCCACCTCAACTCAAGTTTAGGTGAACTTGAGTAGAGGGCCTCGAAATCAGAGCAGAGCAATCCCACAAAAAAACTAGTCAGGAGATCCCAGTGCCAAAAGTAAAGAGGATGCCCCATTTCACTGGGACTACACACCAGGATTGAAAAGGAGGCATCACTGCAATTCTAGAGGAGCTCTGAGGCCACTGCCTCAACTCAAGAGGAGCCTTCCACAGCGACTTGAGAGAAACTCAGAGTTGTGCACTGTACTTGAGAGGAACACCAAGTACCTGCTGCAAATTGAGAGAAGCCCCGAGTCCTCTGTTGCAACTCGAGATGGACCCCAAATTCCCTGCCACAACCCCAAAGGATCCCAAGACATCTGCTGCAACTTGAGAGGTGGCACCACCAGAACTCAAAAGGAGGTCTGAGTCCCTTGCCTCAACTTAAGAGTATCTTGCTCGGCAAAACAAGCTAAGACCTCAGGACAACTAGAAAGAAGCACCATGGCACCACAAGAGAGGAGCAGGCACACATCACTGAGAGAGGAGCACCCATGGCACAATTAGTGCAGTGCAGCTCATCATAACTAGAGAGGAGCCCACACACCACATCTGGAGAAGAGCTCCACCTCACATTTCAGCTATTGAGGAAAAGCTCTGCCCAATGTACCTAGAGAGGAGACACCCATTGCAATTAGAAATTTGACCACCTACCACAACTCGAGAGTTGAACCCCACTGCAACTAGAGAGGAGCCTTTTGTATAAAACTCAATTAGAAACCCCACCACAACTAGAAATCAGCCCCTTGCACACAGCAACAAGAGTAATGACTGCAACAAGTTGAAAGAACCACCACAACACAACTAAAGAGAAACCCCCAGTACAGTGCAACTACAGAGAGCCCCTGGCAATAACTTGTGTGTTGACCATGCATCACAATGAGACAAGAGCATGCAATCTATAGTGCACGAGAGAGGAAACACTGACTCCTTTGCTGCAACCCGAGAGGAGCCACTGGCCCCAGTGACAGAGGAACCCCCACCAAATCTGGAAAGGTTTCCCTTACCACATGTAGAGAGGTGACCAGCAAGAATCACACATAGAGTGGAGCCTCTCAGCTGCACATAGAGACAAGCTCCATGAAGTAACTCGAAAGGAGGCCCTCACAAGCAGAGAGGAACATCCATGCAAAAATCTGTGAGGAATATTGAGTGCCAAGAGAAGAGAGGAACCCCCTTCACCACCACCCATTACCACCTAAGAGGAGGGACCACTGCAACTCTAGAGGAACCCTGAGTCCACAACCACAACTGAAGAGAAGGACTCCACTGCTATTCGAGAGAATCCACTGGACAAAAGGTGAGACCATGCCCTCAGACACCATACTCGGAGAGGAGTCACTCTGTGGGAAATATAGATGAGTCTCCCAACCACAATAAGGAGGCCCTGCACATTGCAATGAGAGTGGACTAACCTCAAATATTGCAGCTGAAGAGGTCTTCATCATAACTAGAAAGGAGCCTGCACACCACAACTAGAGAGCAGGCCACTAGCACACCACAAATAGAAAAGAGCAGCCACACCATGGCTAGAGATAATCCCTAACCACAACTATAGAGAAGCTTGCACATCACAATTAGAGAGAAGCAAACCCACCACAACAACAGAGTTGACCCGAACCACAACTAGAGTAAAGACCCATGCCAAAACAAGCGAGTAGCCACTTGGAAATTGCAACAAGAGAGGAGCCATACTGCACGTCCCTGCTAGAAAAGAGTCAACTCAAGACAACTCGTGAGGAGGCTCCACTGCAACTCAAGGTGAACCCTGAGTAACCTCCAACTAGAGAGGAACCTCAAGTTCCCCACCATGGCTCAAGTGGAACCCTGAGACCTATACTGCAACTCGACAGGAGCCCTGAGTTTCCACAACTCAAGAGAAGTTGTGAGTACTCTGTTGCAACTGGAAAAGGGCCCAAAGTTTCTCTCTAACTCGAGAAGAAACTCGTGTTCCCAGCTGCAACTCAACTGGAGCCCCAGGTACCCTGTTGCCACTTGAAAGGAACCCCCAGTTCCCTACTGCAACTTGAGAGGAACCCCGAGGTGCCTGCCTCAACTCAAGAGGAGGCCTGAATTCCCAGGTGCAACTGGAGAGGAACCCCAAGCTAGCCTGCCATAACTCAAAAGGACCCGAAGTACCCTGCTGCATTACAACAGGAGGCACCACCACAACATGAGAAAAGCTCTGAGTCCCTTGCCTCAACTCAAGAGGAGCTCCCATGGCAAACTGAGACAAGACATCAGTAAAACTAGAGGAGCACCATGCCGCTGCAAGAGAGGGACTCAGGCACACATTACTACAAGAGAGGAGCACCCACAGCACAATTAGAGAAGTGCAGCTTGCCACAACTTGAGAGGAGCCCACATACCACACTGGGACAACAGCCTCACCTCACATTGCAACTATTGAGGAAAACCCCTGCCCAACGCAACTGGAGAGGAGACTCACCACCACAACCAGACAGTGGACCCCCATTTCAATTAGAGAGGATCCTTCTGGATAAAACTAGATTGGAAACCCCACCACAGCTAAAGAGTATCCCCTTGCCCACAGCAAACAGAGTAACAACTGCAACAACTCAAAGGAGCCACCACATCACAAACAGAGAGAAACCCTAGTACAATGCAACTAAAGAGAGCCCCAGGCCACAACTAGTGTGCTGAACATACTCCACAATGAGAGAGGAGCCAGCATCCCAAATCTGGACAAGAGTCTCCCACATATCACAAGGACTGAAGGGCACAACTCCTCAACATAACTAGAGAGGAACAACCGAGTCCTTTGTTGCAACACAAGAGGAACCACTGGCCACAGTGACAGAGGAGACGCCCACCAAAACTAATGAGGTTTCCCCCACCACGAGTATAGAGGTGTCCACGAAGACATCACACATAGAGAGAATCCTCTCTAGCAAATAGGGAGGAGCACCCTGAATTAACTCGAGATGGGGCCTCATAAGTTGAGAGGAGCAACCACGATACAAATTGTGAGGAATATCTAGTGCCAAAAGAAGACAGGAACTCTCTGCAGAGCCCCCCACCAAAACTTAAGAGGAGGGACCACTGAACACTGAGAGAAGCCCCGAGTCCACAACCACAACTCAGGAGGAGGACTCTGCCACTTAAGAGAAGCCACCAGCAACAGTGTGAAAGTATGCGCACAGACATCATACCTAGAGAGGAGTCACTATGTGGTAAATGAAGATGCGCAACCTCCAATTCAAAAAGAAACACGAGCTCCTTGCCACAGTGCAAGGGGCACCCTGAGTCCCATGCTGCACCTTGAGAGGAACCCCACGTTCTTCAGTGAAACTCGAGAGGAACCCCAAGTTCCCCACCTCAACTTGAGAGGAAACCAGACTCCCCTGCTGCTACTCGAAAGGAACCCAGTGTTCCCCACTGGAATTCAAGATGAGCACCAAGCTCCCATTGGCACCTTGAGAAGATTCCTAAGACCAACACTGCAACTCAACAGCAACCATGAGAATCCAGCTCAACTGAAGAGCAGCCCTACTCCTCATCACGAGGACAGTCCCCCAGAAAAAGACAGAGGAACTCCCCCAGCAGAAGGAGAGGATCACCTCACCACAATGAAAGCAGGGTCCCCAGGACACTGCACCTAAAAGGAGTCACTCGGCCACAAATAGAGATGAACCCACTGAAGTATCTCGAGAGGAGCTCCACAAAATTAGAGAGGAGTAATCCCGTGAAAAATTAGTGAGTAAACTCAGTGCCAGAAGTATAGAGGACATCCCACCTCATGGAGACAACCCACCACAACTTGGGAGGAGGCATAACTGCAACTAGAGAGGACCTCTGAGTCCCGTGACTCAACTAAAAAGGGGCTTTCCATGGCAACTGGAAAGGACCTCCTAGTTCCTCTGTACTTGAGCAGAACACCGAGTACCCTCCACAACTCAAGTGGAGCTGTGAGTCCACTGCTGCAACTTTTGAAGAACCCTAGGTTCCCTGCCCAACTCAAAAGACCCCAAACCAGCTGCTGTAACTCAAGAAGAGGCAGCACCAGAACTCGAGAGGAGCTCTGAGTCCCTTTCCTCAACTCAAGAGGAGCTCTTATGGAAAATCAAGATAAGACCTTAGCACAACTAGAGAGGAGCACCACACCATCACAAGAGAGGGGCCCAGGTCATATCACTACAAGAGAGGAGCACCCACAGCACAGTTAGAGAAGTGCAGCTCGTCACATCTAGTGAGGAGACCACACATCTTCTGGAGAAGAACCCCACTGCACATTGTAAATATTGAGGAAAACCCCTGCCCATTGTCAATAGAAAGGAGACCCCTACCACAACTGGAGACTTGACCATCCACCACAACTAGAGAGTTGAACCCCACTAATACAGAGGAGTCTTTTGGATAAAAC
The DNA here is from genome assembly GCA_006408675.1 of Madoqua kirkii. Taxonomy (NCBI): domain Eukaryota; kingdom Metazoa; phylum Chordata; class Mammalia; order Artiodactyla; family Bovidae; genus Madoqua; species Madoqua kirkii. The sequence continues at coordinate 10,051 of SJYC01118279.1, read as the reverse complement.
TAGATTGGAAAAACCACCACAACTAGAGAGAATCACCTCACCAAAACTCGAGAGGATCCCTTGATTCATCTCAACAGGATCCAAAGCCTCCTTTTAGAGGAATCCTGAGCTCCCTCAGCATACTGATATGCGCTTCCTGAGACAAATAAAGAGGACCTCACAATCTCAAGTACAGAGGTGCATTCACCACAACTCGAGAGCCCCATGAACACCACAATTACCTTGGAGTCCCCTGCCACAACAATAAGTTGCACCCTTCCACAATTAGCGGAGAAGGCAATGGCACCTCACTCCAGTACTCTTGCCTGGAAAATCCCATGGACTGAGGAGCCTGGTAAGCTGCAGTCCATGTGGTTGCTGAGTCAGACATGACTGAGCAACTTCACTTTCACTTTTCACTTTCATGCACTGGAGAAGGAAATGGCAACCCACTCCAGTGTTCTTGCCTGGAGAATCCCAGGGACGGGGGAGCCTGGTGGGCTGTCATCTATGGGATCGCACAGAGTCGAACACTACTGAAGTGACAGCACCAGCAGCAACCCCAATTATAGAAGATTGTGCATATCACAACTAGAGAGAAGTTACCCACAACTATCAAGGAGCCCCTGGAAATCTACTTAGAGAGGAGCCCACTGGCACAACAATAGACAAGCACCCCACCACAACTCCGGATGAGCCTACATTTCTCATGTGGACAAGAACCACATAGACATTCCACATATTGAGGAAAAGCCCCTTCCAAGGCACCAAGAGAGAAGTGTCCTCAACACAACTACAGAGTTGACTACTCATCACAATGACAGTGGGTCAACCCCAACAAAATTACTGAGGAACCCCTAGTGCCAAAGGTGGAGAGGATCTCCCCTGTGGAGCCACTCACACCCCAACCAGAGAGGACACATCCCCGCAACTCAACAGGCGGCCTCACCGTAAATCAAGAGGAGTCCGCTGGACGTCACACATAGTGAGGAGTCACTCTGCTGCTAATAAAGATGAACCTAACACCACAAGTAGAGAGAAACTTGCACACTAAAGAGAATCAAACCCACCACAACTACACAGTTGACCCTGACCACAGTGATAGAGAAGTTCCATGACAAAACTAGTGAGTAGGCATCTGACATTGCAGCAAGACAGGAGTCACCCTGCACATCCTTGCTAAAGATGAGTCGCCCCAAGACAACTTGAGAGGAGGCCCCACCACAAGTTGAGAGGGACCCTGAGTACACCTCCCAAACTCAAGAGAAACCCCAGGTTCCCCACCACAGTTCGAGTGGAACCCTGAGACCCATGCTGCAACTCTAGAGGAACAATGAGTTCCCATTGCATCTTGAGAGGAACTTTGAGTCCCCCGCTGCAACTTGACAGGAACCCCAAGTTTCCCTCTGCAACTCAAGATAAACCCCAAGATCCCCACTACAACTCGAGAGGAGGCCCTTCTTTGCTGCAAAACGAGAGAATCCCGAGTTACCCAGAGCAACTCAAGAAGAGCCCCAAGCCCCCTGATGCAACTCGAGAGGCTTTCCAAGATGAGCTAAACTCACCACAATTTGAGAGGAACACTCTACCACAACAGGAGAGGAAGCCCCATACTACTTCTGAAGAGTAGACCCCCGGCCCTGCCACAATTAGAGAGGAGTCTGCAAACCACAACTAGAGAGGAGCTGAAACAAAAACATCAGTTGACCTCACTGCAACTAGAGTAGAGCCCAATGCGTAACTAAACAGCAGCATACTACACATAACAATGAGACAGGAGCCAGCTGCTAATTGTTACTAGAGAGGAGCTGTCCCATGTATCTCAAGAGGAGGCCCAATCACAACTATAAACGAACCCCAAGTCACCTGTCCCAACTCGAGAGGAACTCCACTATAACTCTACAGGAGCCCTATATCATCACAAAGAAGGAGCCCCTGGTGACAAACAGAGGAGCCCCCTGCCAAAATTAGAGAGAAGCCCTCTGGCACATTGCACCTAAAGAGGTGGCCCTCTGACTACAAATAGAGATGCAGACCCTGACATAACTCGAGATGAGCCTCTCACTATTAGAGTGGAGCAACCCCATGAAAACTAGAAAGGAGCCCCCAATGCCACAAGTAGAGAGAACACTCTCCCTACAGAGAACCTCCAGAGGTTGCACCACCGCAATTGGAGAGGAGCCCTGCATCCCCACCTGAACTTGAGGGAAGACCTATGCCAAAACTCAAGAGATACCTATGGCCATGAGAGAGGAACCCACCCGCCAAAACTGGAGATTGTCCCACCGTCACAACTGGAGAGAAGACTCAGGACATCGCACCTAAAGAGGGTCCCCTCCACCACAAATAGAGACAAGCCTCTGCTGCAAGTCGAATAGAATCCCCTACCACCGACAGAGAGGAATAACCTCGACACAACTAGAGAGTAGATGTCACATGCAACTAGAGAGGAGCTCCCTGAACACTGGCTATTGAGAAGAGCACCCCTGTACATTGCAATTAGACAGAGGCCTCCTTTCAAAACTGGAGAGGAGGCTCCCATGTCAAAACTAAAGAGAGGGGGACATGTAATAATTAGAGAGTAGACTCACAGATATCACACCTGGAAAGAGTGCCTGTGCACATCACTACCAGAGAGTAAATCCTCTCCATATTTCAAAAGGAACATTCAACCCCAACTCTAGAAGTGACCTCTACACACCATAACTAGAGAAGAGCTCCACTAACACAACTCGAGAGGAGACTGCACAACACAACTAGAGAGGAGCCCACTGACACAACTAAGAGTTTACCCTCCATACCAATTAGAGAGGAACCCCATGCTGCAGGTAGTCTAGCCACCAACACATTACAGCTAAACAGAAGGCACCCTGCACATTGCTACTAGAGAAGAGCCACCCCACCACCATTCGAGTGGAGGCACCACCTCAACTTGAGGGGAACATCAAGTCCCATGATGCAACCCAAAAGGAGTCCCTCACCACAACTTGAAAGAAGCCCACACACTGCAACTAGAGAGGAGTCCACCTGGACACCACATGAAGAAAGGAGGCCCTTCACTCTGCCCCTAGAGAGGAGCAATCTCATACACCACGTCTAGAGAGGCGGCTTCACACCACTACTAAGGAGTTGCCCCTCAAGCCACAAGTAGAAATGAGCAAGCAAACTGCAGCTAGGGAAGAGCCACACAACATGATGCAACAAGACAGAAGTTCCCATTCCACAACTAGAGAAGACTTCCCCAGCACATCTACAGAGGTGCACCCCAACACATCACAACTTTGAGCCCAACCACCAAAACCAGAGAGCTGAATACATGCCACTGCTAGATAGTTGATCTCCAGGCACAATTAGTGAAGAGCACACCACTGCAACTAGAGACAAGCCTCCATCCCATATATTGCATCTAGAGTGTAGAACCACTGCCACAACTAGAGTGAACACCCCTGCCACAGGTAGATAGAAGCCAGCCCTACACATCACAATTACAGAAAAATGCCCATGCACATCAAAACTAGAGTGAAACTCCCACATGGATCATAATGAAAGAGGAGGCCAGCACTGCAATTAGAGAGTAGACCCATGCCATAATTAGAGATAAGCCCCCAGGAACATTGCTATTAGAAAGGAGCACATCCACCCATCACAATTAGACAGAAGCTCCCTGCCATGAGTAGAGAGGAGCCCACCATGCTGCAACTAAAAAAGACTCCTTCTGCCACAACTATAGAGTAGCCTCCAGTAAATCACAACAAGAAAAGGAGCCTCTTCACATCACAATCAGAGAGGAGCCACCTCCATAACAATTGAGAAGAACACTCTATTGCAACTAAAGAGGAGCCCAGCTACCACAACTAAAGAGGAGCCTCCCTGCCACAACTAGAGAGGGCTTTGAAAATTACAACTAGAGAGAAGCCAACCCACCACAAATAAAGAGTGGATCCCTACTGCAACTAGAGTAAAGCCCTATGCTGCAACTAGACAGTAGCTTCCTGCACATTGCAACTAGGTAGGGGCCAGCCTGCACATCACTTCTAGAGAGGATCTGGCCCACTGAAGCTCGACTGGAGGATCCACCACAACTCTCAAGGAAGCCCAAGTCATCTGTGGTAACTCAAAGGGCACTAGGAGTTCCCTGCTGCAATTTGACAGAAGCACTCAGCTACAACAAGAAACGGAGTCACTGGCCAAAATGAGAGAGGGCTCCCCAGCCAAAACTGAAGTGGATTCCCCCAGCAAAACTAGAGTGGAGTCCCACAGGACTTAGAGAGAAGACCTTTCTGCCCAAATAGAGGTGAGCTCCATGAAGTAAGTCGAGTGGAGTCCATCATAACTAGAAAGCAGCAATCCCACTAATGTTAGTTAGGATCCCCTAGTACCAAAAGTAGAGAGGACCTCCCCCATGGAGGCACCCACACCCCATTCAGAGAAGACACAGCCCCACAACTCAGTAGGAGTCTGCTGGACATCATAGAGAGAGATGAGACCCTCTGCTGATAACAGAGATGAACCTCACACCACAAAGAGAGAGGAGCTTGCACACCACAACTAGAGGAAATAGAAACCACCACAACTACAGAGTTGATCCCGACCACCACAACAGATAAGTCCCAGGCCAAAACTAGTGAGTGGCCAACCGACATTGCAACAAGTAATGAGCCACCCTTCACATCCCTGCTAGAGACAAGTCGACCCAAGATTGACCCAACTCTAGAGGAGGCCCCACCACAAGTCAAGAGAAGCACTTAGTATGCCCCCAACTCAAGAGGAACACCAAATGCCCCATTACAGCTTGTGTGGAACCCTGAGTCTTGCAGTGCAACACAAGAACACTGAAATCATGCTGTGACTTGAGAGGAGATCTGAGTCTCCTGCTGCAACTAGAGAGTAACCTTGAGAATCCACCTAAATTCAAGAAGAGCCCTATTCCACATCACACTGAGAATCCCTGACAACAAAGACAGAAGCGCTCCCCTTCCAGAGCTGGAGAGGATGCCCTTACTACAACTAGAGAGGTGTCCCCATGACATCATATCTTAAAAATAGTAACTCTGCCACAAATAGAGATGAGCCCACTGAAGTAGCTTGAAAGGATACTTTCAAAATTATAGAGGAACAATCCCGAGAAAAACTAGTGAGGATTGCCCAGTGCCAAAATTAGAGATGATATCCCATCCCACAGAGACCACCCACCAAAACACAAGAGACAGTATCACTACAACTTGAGAGGAGCTTTTTGTCCCCTGTCTCACTGGAAAAGGAGCTTTCCATGTAAATTCAAGAGGAATTCCTAGTTCTGCACTGTACATGAAAGGAACACTGAGTACCCACTGCAAATAAAGAGGAGCCCTGAGCCCACTGCTGGAACTCTACAAAAAGCCCGAGTTCCCTGCTGCAACTCAAAAGATACTCATGCACCCTGTTGCAACTCGAGAAGTGGCACCACCAGAACTCAAGTGGAGCTCTGAGTGCCCTTCCTCAACTCAAGAGGCTCTCTCACAGTAAATCGAGAATAAGACCTCAGCACAAGTAAAGAGTAGTACTATGCCACAACAAGAGAGGAGCCCAGAAACACATCGCTACAAGAGAGGAGCACCCACAGCACAATTAGAGAAGTTCACCTCACCATAACTAGAGAGGAGCCCACACAGCACACCTGGAGAAGAGCCCCACTGCACATTGAAGCTACTGAGGAAATCCCCTGCACAATGGAACTAGAGAGGAGACCACCACCATCACTAGAGACTTTACCACCCACCACAACAAGAGTGTTGACCTCCACTGCAAATAGAGAGGAATCTTCTGTATAAAACAAGATAGCAAACCCCACTACAACTACAGAGTAGGCCCTTGCTCTCAGCAAATAGGGTAACAACTGCAACAACTCAAAGGAACTACCACAACTAGAGAGAAACCTCTAGTGCAGTGCAACTAGTGAGAGCTCCTGCCACAACTAGTGTGTTGACAATGTGCCACAGTATGAGAGGAGCTTGCAAACTGCATCTGGAAGAGTTCCCCACAAATCACAATGATTGAGGAACACCATTGCCTAATGCAACTAGAGAGGAACCACCAAGTCCTCTGCTGCCACACGAGAGGAGCCTGTGGCCAGAATGACTGAAGAGCCCATCACCAAAACTGGAGAGGTTTATCTCATCACAAACAGAGAGGAGTCCACAAGATACCACACACAGAAAGGAGTACATCTGCCACACATGAAGACATGCCCCCTGAAGTAAATCTAGAGGAGGCCCTCACAAGTAGAGAGGAACAACCATGCTAAAATCTGTAGGAACATCTAGTGCCAAAAGAAGAGAAGACCCCTTCAAATGCCCTCATCACAACCTTAGAGGAAGGTCCTTGGAAACTTGAGAAGAGCCCCAAGGCCAGTGCGACAAGTCAAGAGGAGGACACCACCACTTCTTGAGAGAAGCAACCAGCCACAATGTGAGAGGAGGTCCCCCAGATGTTATGCATAGAGAGAAGCCACTCTATGGCAAATAAAGATGAGCACCACCACAACAACAAGAAAGGAGGCCCTTGCATGTTGCAATGAGAGAGAACTCCCCACAGATATTGCAACTAAAGAGTCCCTCAGCATAACTAGAAAAGAGACCACACACCACAACTAAAGAGTAACCAACCAGAAAACCACAAACTGGAAAGGAGCAGGCACACCACAGCCAGAGATAATTGCCCATGAAAGCTAGAGAAGAGACCCCACTGCTACTGGAAAGGAGCTCACCAGCACACTGCAACTAGAAAGTAACATCAATGCCACATGTAGAAAGGAGTCCTCAACCACAACTAGAGACCCCCATTGAAATTCAAAAGGAGCCCCCTGCTTCATCTCAACAGGATCTGTTGCCTCTTTTTAGAGGAGCCTGGACCCCCACAGAAAATTGATATGTGCCTCCTGAGATAAATAGAGAGGAGGACACCATCTCAAGTACAGAGATACTCACAACAAACTGGAGATTCCTGTGAAGACTGAAACTAGCATGGAGTCCCTGCCAAAACAAGAAATTTGTGCCCTTCAGGTGGCTGCAGCAGGCGTACTAAAGCACAGGTGGCTGTGTCCAGCACACTAAGCATGGCCAAGAGGAGCTACCCGACATCAGAGGTCAGGGGCAGAAGCCAGGAGAACCCCATGCCCAAAGGGTGGTGGCCAAGAGGAGTTACCCTGATTCCAAGATCAAAAGCAGTGGCCTAGAGTACCAAGATGTGATGGCACAGGAATAGCCGAGAGGAGCTACACAGCATCTGAGATCAGGGGCAGCAGCCGAGAGGAGCCATCCTGCATCCAAGACCAGGGGCAGTGGCCGGGAGAAGCAACTCCAAGGAGTGGTGGCTGCGTAGGCTTAGGAGGGTGAAGAGGAGCCATCTCATGTTGAATGTCAGGAAGGGTGGTGGTGAGGAGATACCCCTCATCCATGTCAAGGAGCAGCAGCTGTGCTTTGCTGGAGCAGCTGTGAAGAGATACCCCACGCCCAAGGTAAGAGAAACCCAAGTAAGATGGTAGGTGTTGCAAGAGGGCATCAGAGGGCAGACACACTGAAACCGTATTCACAGAAAACTAGTCAATCCAATCACACTAGGACCGCATCCTTGTCTAACTCAACGAAACTAAGCCATCCCCGTGGAACAACCCAGGGCGGGCAGGTCATGGTGGAGAGGTCTGACAGAATGTAGTCCACTGGAGAAGGGAATGGCAAACCACTTCAGCAATCTTGCCTTGAGAACCCTATGAATAGTATGAAAAGGCAAAATGATAGGATACTGAAAGAGGAATTCCCCAGGTCAGTAGGTGCCCAATATGCTACTGGAGATCAGTGGAGAAATAACTCTAGAAAGAATGAAGGGATGGAGCCAAAGCAAAAACAATACCCAGCTGGATGTGACTGGTGATAGGAGTAAGGGCTGATGCTGTAAAGAGCAATATTGCATAGGAACCTGGAATGTCAGGTCCATGAATCAAGGCAAACTGGAAGTGGTCAAACAAGAGATGACAAGAGTGAATATCGACATTCTAGGAATCAGCGAACTAAAATGGATTGGAATGGGTGAATTTAACTCAGATGACCATTATATCTACTATTGTGGGCAGGAATCCCTCAGAAGAAATGGAGTAGCCATCATGGTCAACAAAAGAGTCTGAAATGCAGTATTTGGATACAATCTCAAAAATGACAGAATGATCTCTGTTTGTCTCCAAAGCAAACCCATTTAATATCATGGTAATACAAGTCTATGCCCCAACTAGTAATGCTGAGGAAGCTGAGGTTGAACGGTTCTATGAAGACCTACAAGACCTTTCAGAACTAACACCCAAAAAAGATGTCTTTTTCATTATAGAGGATGTAATGCAAAAGTGGGAAGTCAAAAAACACTGGAGTAACAGGCAAATTTGGCCTTGGAATGTGAATGAAGCAGGGCAAAGACTAATAGAGTTTTGCCAAGAGAATGCACTGGTCATAGCAAACACCCTCTTCCAACAACACAACAGAAGACTCTACACGGGGACATAACCAGATGGTCAACAACGAAATCAGATTGATTATATTCTTTGCAGCCAAAAATGGAGAAGCTCTATACAGCCAACAAAAACAAGACCAGGAGCTGACTATGACTCAGGTCATGAATTCCTTATTACCAAATTCAGACTTAAATTGAAAAAAGTAGGGGAAACTGCTAGACCATTCAGGTATGACCTAAATCAAATCCCTTACGATTATACAGTGGAAGTGAGAAATAGATTTAAGGGCCTAGATCTGATAGATAGAATGCCTGATGAACTTTGGAATGAGGTTCATGACATTGTACAGGAGACAGGGATCAAGACCATCCCCATGGAAGAGAAATGCAAAAAAGCAAAATGGCTATCTGGGGAAGACTTACAAATAGCTATGAAAAGAAGAGAAGCAAAAAGTAAAGGAGAAAAGGAAAGATATACTCATCTGAATGCAGAGTTCCAAAGAATAGCAAGAAGTTAAGAAAGCCTTCTTCAGTTATCGATGCAAACAAATAGAAGAAAGGAACAAAATGGGAAAAATGAAGGATCTCTTCAAAAAAATTAAAGATACCAAGGGAACATTTCATGCAAAGATGGGCTCAATAAAGGGCAGAAATGGTCTGGACCTAACAAGCAGAAGATATTAAGAAGAGGTGACAAGAATACACAGAAGAACTGTACAAAAAAAAGATCTTCACAACCTGGATAATCATGATGGTGTGATCACTCATCTAGAGCCAGACATCCTGGAATGTGAAGTCAAGTGGGCCTTAGAAAGCATCACTATGAACAAAGCTAGTGGAAGTGATGGAATTCCATTTTAGTCATTTCAAATCCTGAAAGATGATGCTGTGAAAGTGCTGCACTCAGTATGCCAGCATATTTGGAAAACTCAGCAGTGGCCACAGGACTGGAAAAGGTCAGTTTTCATTCCAATCCCAAAGAAAGACAAAGCCAAAGAATGCTCAGACTACCACACAATTGCATGCATCTCACATGCTAGTAAAGTAATGCTCAATATTCTCCAAGCCAGGCTTCAGCAATACGTAAACAGTGAACTTCCTGATGTTCAAGCTGGCTTTAGAAAAAGCCTGTGCCTTTTGAACCAGAGATCAAAATTGCCAACATCTGCTGGATCGTGGAAAAAGCAAGAGAGCTCCAGAAAAACACCTATTTCTGCTTTATTAACTATGCCAAAGTCTTTGTGTGCATCACAATAAACTTTGGAAAATTCTGAAAGAGATGGAAATACCAGAACACCTGACCTGCCTCTTGAGAAAGCTGCATGCAGGTCAGGAAGCAACAGTTAGAATTGGACATGGAACAACAGACTGGTTCCAAATAGGAAAAGGAGTATGTCAAGGCTGTATATTGTCACCCTGCTTATTTAACTTCTATGCAGAGTACATCATGAGAAATGCTGGACTGGAAGAAACACAAGCTGTAATCAAGATTGCTCAGAGAAATATCAATAAACTCAGATATGCAGATGACACCACTCTTGTGGCAGAAAATAAAGAGGAACTAATAAGCATCTTGATGAAAATGAAAGAGGAGAGT